>JASDQU010207646.1:28363-39705 GCA_032191745.1 Picea mariana | reverse complement strand
AAATTAATAAGGGGGGAAAGTCATTAAAACTTGTAAGGGGATATGGGGACACCTTTTGATGTTGTTCTTTGTGTAGTGAATTATTATTCTTTAATTGCTTGCACAACGTTTTGTTTTATTCGTGTTATTTCAATTTCTTTACAAAAAGGGAAAAAAAAATGCGCAGCGATATATATCAACCAGTGTCCCCTCTATCCAACGATTCTCTTGCACTGTGATAGGTTGTGGATTGTGTAAATTCTAAGCCAATGATTGCATGTTGTTGACTAAGTGTTACCCTCTGTTGGTCCGCCTTTACCTTTACTCTTGACCACGAATTGCGATTTGGCAGCGAGGTATGCCATTTGGTTGTGACCGCGATGTCTCCTCCAACGTTCCCCTTCCTTTCAGCGATCCTCCTTTCCTGGGATATATTTGCCGAATGTGAAACCTTAACCCTGCGAGTTTCCCCTTTCCCTTAACCACGACTGGGAGGAACCCAAGAATTTGGTGCCTGGGTGTATGAGTGTCCGAGCATTACGTTGATTACCATAATGGTTTTATTATCCTGACAACTGTCGTAACTCTTGATTGACTGCGTCTTCTTAGATAGCTTACTTGACAACTTTTTTACCTGCATCTTGTTATTTGGTAACCTTGCCTGTGATTTCATTAATGAGACTGAACTGTAGTTGTCGGGTAATTACTTATCTAATGGACAACTGGTGTATTTAACGAGACCAATAGGTAATTGTTAAGGTAAACAGAAGGGAAACCCAATGACCTTCATTTAGAAAACATTCTAATTATTTGGACGGAGATAGGGTTTAGATGGCAATTGCTTTAGCATGTATTGTTAAAGATTTATAGTTTAATGGGAAGATCAATTCGTTTGTTTTACTTACTAACATGAGCAAGTGAAACACCGTTACATTGATGATTAATTGGATATACTAATCCAGTGCAGTGATCTCATTATTGGTGGGTGTAGTTTTTAATTTTATTGGTAGCATAGCATTATTACAAATTTTAAGATAAGCTGCGAGAGAGATCTACATTATCTAAGGTGTGGCAAAGAGTAGTATATCTTGGACGAGATAATACATAATTACCTTGTCTAAAGTAACCCTTGAGTGATTAGAGCTTGAGGATTTTAAGGGGGATTTTTATTCAAGGAAATAATAACTTTTTGACATACAAGGCTGTTGATTTTATCAAATCATTGGAATATCATTTTAGACAAGCATAAAGTTGAGTTTAGGTTTGTTGTTTTAACCGTTCGCTCCTAACCCTCAGACATCTTACGTAACAGTTATGGATATGGTTGTGATGAGTTGTTTAATAGGGTGCGCAATTCATTTGACCAATGTCATATGTGTCTTGTCGACCTATAGCTTGGGGGTGTGGGCGTAGACTTCTTGTCAGTTATTTAAGCTCCTAGCGTCCTGGACTTTATTGAGTCCTTGGTCTAGTTGGATTATGTTGCGCCATGGTTATTTTCATGCCTATCACCTGAGGGTGGCATGATTCCAGATGATGAGATCATGGCACGTCCTTTTGGATAACGACAAATGGTAAACCAGTCGGAGTTTGTGTTTCCATCGGGAGTGTTGTTGATCGTTGTAAGTTGTTGTTAGCGCGTAGGATGTACGCCTTCAGGCGTTTGGTCGTGCACCATTGAGGTTCTAGTTACTAGCCGTCGAGGCTGTTGTGTCAGGATGGTGTATGTTGTTCCTTAGCTTGTAGGCATTGTCATGTTGAGTCGGGCGGGTAGTCGTTTCTATCTATTAATTTATGCTTGTGACGCCGAGTTACTCGTTGTGCTAGTTTTTGATCCATTATTGTCTGTTAACTGACATGTGCACATATGTTCATCGTCTGGTTGTGTGGTTCAACTGTTGTCATCTTTTCCTTCATCCAAAAAAAAAAAAAAAAATCACTTCCGCTTCACGTGTAGTCTTAACGTTTGGTGTCCTTAGTGGTTGTAGGACTCAAGTGTCTGCAACCTAGCTGGGACATAGATCTATGATTACAACACTCTAACATAACACTTAGCAATTATCGTTCGTTATTTAATCCTTGTTCACAGCGCAGATAAACCCTAATTATAGAGCAGTGCAATATTCAACAAGACCTAACACATTCAAGCACTTAGCATATGGAGATAAGTCAGATCTAGCATTCAGTCACATGGCTAAGCACTAAGATATCATATCAGATGTATCTAAACATTCATGAAGGTAAGCACAAAGGCATAAATCATATGAACAATATAACAACCATAATGCGCAAAGCAACCATAACACAGAATATACGTGGTTCTCCCCCAGCCTGGGGCTACATCCACTAATTTTTATTCTCTTTATTGTCTTTTGTCAATCATCTATATGCACAGAGCCACAAAATCCTACTTTGCATAGGACAGGAGATTTGCGCACACTTTGCCAAATACTCCTTCCCCGAGTAGATCTAGGCACATAGCCTTCTTACAATCACTTGCACTTATCTCTGAAAGTTCTCAACAAAAAGTATGCACAAAGCCAACTCAATCACATAGATCCCACTTACATCATTTGCACTTAGCCAATCTTAGCACTATGCCAAATAACTTAATTTCTCACACCCCTTCTTACATCGTCTAGATATCTATTTATACTTTACAAAATGGGCCTAAACATGGGTAAAACCTATGGGCTGACATCCCATACCCATTACATAAATCCTAAACCCAAAAATCCCTGAAAAAAGGGCTGAGATCCCGTGATCTTTGCTTCTCCTTGCGCTCTGCCTTCAACCAGCGTATCGAAGTCCCAAAATCAGTCAAACATGACCAACATTTCCTCAAAACCTAGTCAAGGACCAACAATTTTCTTGGCCTCTACATGATATCAAATCAAGTGATACTTTGTGTTGATGTGCTTGGTTCTATCATGGAATCTAGGATTCTTGGCCAACTTGACTGCAAAAGTATTGTCGACTAGAAGAGGAGTAGAATTTACTTGTTTCTCCTGCAAATCTTCAAGTATTTTCCTGAGGCACACAATCTCCTTTGTCGCTTCTACAACTGCCACATATTTTTCCTCTGTTGTGGAATCTTTTGGAACTGATTGTTTGCATGATCTACATGAGACAATTGTTGATCTAAAGCTCATGAGATAACCTGAAGTTGACACTCCATTTTCCTTATCCCCATCAAAGTATGAATCACAATATCCAATTAGGTTGAAGTCATCTACCTTAGATTACTTGATTCCAAAATATTTAGTTCCTTTCAAGTATTTTAGAACTCTCTTTGTAGCAAAACAATGTCCTTCATAAGGTTTCTGCATGAACCTGAAAATAATGCCAAAAAAAATTGAAATGTCTGGTCTGGTGGTAGTAAGATAGATAAGACTTCCAACAAGTTGTCTATACTTGGTTGGATCCTCAAATTCATTCCCTTCTTTTGATGTGAGATTCAAATTCTATTCCATTGGAGTACAAACAAGATTACACTCAACCATGCCAAACTTGTTCAACAGTTCTCCAATGTAATTCTTCTGGTAGATGAATATGTACTTTGGATTTGGTATCACTTCAATGCCCAAATAGTAGTGAAGATGTCCCAAATATGTCATCTCAAAGGCTCTCTTCAACTCTTTCTTTATGGATGCAATGTAATTCTCATTGTTCCCTATTATGAACATATCATTTACATATACTACAAGATATACAACAATTTTTCCAACTTTCTTGACAAACAAAGTTGCATTGTCAATATTGAAATGCTTGAAATTTAATTTCAGAATATGCTCGGTTAACTTTTCATACCATTTTCATGGTTCTTGTTTCAATCCATACAAGGATTTGATGAGCTTGTAGGCCTTATGTTCTTGTCCCTTCACAATAAATCCTTCTGGTTGAGACATGGGCACATTCTCTTTCAAGTATCCATTCAAGAAAGTAGTATTCACATCCATTCGATGAATTTTCCATCCATTTTGTGCTTCCATGGAAAATAGAGTGTGGATGCTAGCTCATTTTGTTGTGGGGGAAAAAGTCTCGTCATAATCAACACCTTCTTTCTGTGCAAATCATTTTTCCACGAGCCTTGCTTTGTGCTTGTCAAGTGAGCCATATGATATGTACTTGTTCTTGAATACTCACTTGCATCCGATTGGTTTGGTTACATATGGAGGGTCCACCAACTTCCATGTCCCATTCTTGATGAGAGAATCATATTCCTTCTGCATGGATTTTTTCCATTGAATCATCATGAGAAGTGGATTCTTTAAAGGAAGTTGTTTCACGATTATTAGATAAATTTAGTTCACAATCATATGAAAAATCCATATCTTCTACATCACCTGAGTTTGAATTATCTACATTCCATCCATCTTGTTTTGGGGAAAATCTGGTTCCTGTCTTTCGGACCTCATCAGGATGAACACTTTCAAGAGTTTTTGTGAGCCATTTTGGTGTACTTTTTTGAGAAGGTCCAGGTTGTTCAGTTGATTGAGATGGTGTTGAGTTCTCATCAAACCTCAACTTTTCAATCTTCTCGATCACATCATCCAATGAAACTTTAGATTCTGATGAAGTGGCATGAACTTTTTCATGTGGGGGAGATGGTGCGACACAAGGAGATTCCAAATATTGACCCAAGATAGGGATCCCCATTCAAGATGTTGAATCTCATCATCAAATTCATGATATGTCTTTACATGAGTGAATCTATCCAGATGATCAAGCTGCCTCTCAACAATTTCATCTATCTTGGTGGATTTAAGAAATATCACATCTCTGTAAAGGCTGAACTTCTTGTTTGTATCATCGTAAATACGATACCCCTTGGTGGTATTTGAGTACCCCAAGAATATGCACTTCTGACTCCTTGCATCAAGCTTGCTTCTTTGCTCCTTAGGAATCAAGGCATACCAAGTGGAACAAAAGACCCTGAGATGCCTCACCAAAGGAATGTGGCCATACCACATTTCATATGGAGTCTTGTTTTTGAGAGCATGAGATGGAAACATGTTTTTTATATAAACTACACATAGAATTGCATCAGCCCAAAACATTAATTTAACATTCTTGAAAAACATCATGGAACGAACCATATTTAGGAGTGTCTTGTTCATTCATTCAACTACACCATTTTGTTGGGGATTGTATGGAACTGTTGTTTGATGTTTGATCCCATGTTAGTGAAGGTAGATTTCAAATTCATTAGAAGTATATTTTTTTCCATTATCAGTGCAAAGAGAGCCAATATGATACTGAGCTTCATTTTGGATCCATACATGAAAATTTTTAAATGTTTCAAAATCTTGAGATTTGTCTTTTAGCAAATAGACCCAACACATTCTAGTGTAATCATCAATAAAATTCATGATATATTTGTTTCCAATTACAGAAGGAATAGGCATAGGGACACATAAATCAGAATGAATCAGTTCAAGTTTTCTACATGCTCTGGAAGTGGAATCATGGAAAGGTTGTTTTCTATGCTTTCCAAGAATACAGGCATCACATTGTTAAGTTTTCTAGGAATGGTGGGAAGACCAGAAACACCATTCTTTCTCAATAAATGAAGACTGTCATAATTAATATGGACAAATATAGCATGCCACAAAATACTAGATGGAATTATACATGAGTCATGATGAGAGAGGTATGCTATAGTGTGTATGGGAAGATGTCCCACTCAACTTCAACAGTCTTTTGTCTTCCATTCCTATCATGACAACCATGTTGTCAAAATCCTTCCTTATCTCAACTTTTCCACCGATCATATGAAAAAAGTGGCCTTGCTATCTGATGTGCACAAGGGACAACAAGTTTCTTTGCAGTTCTGGAAGACATAGTATATTGTGTAGAAGAAAATCTGGGAGTCGAGGCAACTTAAGTCTAATGGTGCCCATTCCTGAAGGGTTGAGACTTGATCTGTATGAAAAGCACACTACACCATCTACATTATCATTAAAGTATTCAAAGAATTCTCTTCTAAATTTCATGTGTGATGTTGCGCCTATGTCAAGAAGGAAATCATCCCCCCAAGAAGGAAATGAAGTATTAAACAAATATTCAGCTACTCCTATATTCTTTCTTGCAATAGGAAATAACATAGTGAGCATGTGCTTTACCTTATGTTGATTTTGAAGTTTTACCTCTTTCCTCTTTGATATTCTACCATGGAATTCGATAGTCGGAGGCTTCATGTGACCCATTCATTCTGCATCGGGTACAATGAAGGTCATATTTTTCTCTGGGTTTATGCCAACCCCCTCTGCATCGGATCTTCTTCTTACTTCATCTTCTCCTAATGTCTCCATGCAATCTATTAATTGCAGTGATTTCAAAAGTCATGTTGCCAAATGGAGGATGTGCATTGATGTAACACCCAGATTTTTACTGACCACATTTTCATAACATAGATTATTCTTTGAGGGCACTTGCATGCAAGTGATCTAGCTAAACATGGTACTTTATGAATCTGATTCAGTATATGAGTTAAAGTTTATGCTATAATTAAATGTTGAAATTTTGATATTTTATTTATATTGATGTAGATCATTGACAGGTATTATGATGAGGTTTCCTTAGTGTGTAGGAAACATAATGCGATGAGGATGATTATGGCATAAAAAAAACTCCTTGGACTCTGGATTGATTCAAGGAGTGGATTATTGGCCTTGATTATGAGTACTTGATTTTATTACGCATGTGTTATGATGATAATTTTAGTTATGGATTTCATGTATAAGAGTTATTAATATTATTTTTGTCATTGGATGCAGGCATGGTGATGTCTGCTAATTCAATTCACATATGGAGTAAAGGGGTCATACACAAATATCAGATAGATTAGGGAGAGGTGTGGTAGCATTCCTGTCACAGCCTAATAGCACTCCCGCCTTGACTTGAATTGAAGGTTAACGACTACCTTGTTTCTGATAGGTTCAGGATGTCGTGATGGAAGTTCGAGGCAATCACTCATGAGGATTTTTTAGGGGCACGCAATAAGGTGGATTCGTTATTCCTTAGTAAGCCCTTAGTATCACACAAGGGCACCAAGTGGAATATTGACTCCAAGCAACATACAACTTCCAAACTAAGTCAAATGACAAGTGACACCCTTGGAGCACGTCGGTGCATCTTGAAGGGAACATCTCATGTTAATTTGAATGAAAATAAAGAAAAAAAAAAACATAATGATAAATTAATAAAAAATTATAAGACTTTAGAGGATAAAAATAATATTTAGAATTGATAGAAAAAAGAATATAAATTTATACAAATTTATAAACTGGAAACATAATGAAATCTAAGTCTAAATTGGTTATGTCTGAATGAATTTATATTAAAGGGGCATAAGGAAAATTTTTAACTAAATAAAACTATTATAGGGAGAATAAAATATATTGACATGTGCACAAGGTGTGTATGAAATTGATAAAATAAATTAATTCATGAGAGAATGGGTTGTCAACATAGAGTTAGAATCCTAAGTCAAACTAGACTCTAAATCCTAACTAAGATAAGAGTCCTAATCAAACTCCAAATGTAAATTAGTTAGGAGACACAATAAAGGAGAAATTGGGGAACTAAGAGACATCTAAGAGAAAATCTAGGAACTAATTGTGGAGGTGAAGAAAAATTCAAAATTATTTAATTAAAAAGAAATAAACATGTGCAACTTGGGGGGAAGTGTAACATGTGTTGGGGTGAATAATCTCAAATTTGATTATTAAAAATTATTTAATTGTGCATGAATTGACAAGTGTCAAGACAATTTTTCTTGTAAAAAGAAGGAAGAGTAAGGAGGAAAACACACTATCGCTGGATGACTGAAATGCTGTCAAATTTCATATGACTAGTTTACTTGTGTGAGTTGGACTGCAAGATTTACAAAGAGGTGGAAGCCTCTCATTGCGAGACCAAGCTTGAGCTATCTTGTTCTGAATTTTTGTGTGTGACCCCTTTGCGACTCGGGGGAATAAGGGGGAAGAAGAGTGCTCCTAGCGTTGGCTACTAGGTATCGGTGAAGTCGCTTGTTAGCAAGAAGGAAAGGACAAAAGACATAGCACCAGATTTCAAGTTGACAAGGACATAACACAAGATTCAAGTTGAAGATTGTCCTGAAATTCCATCATTATTCTGGTCACAGTACTTTAAATTCTAGTTATTTAATGGTGTATTAGAATATTAATTTTCAATATGAATATTAAATTCTAGTTATTTAATGGTGTATTAGAATATTATTGGTGTATTTTGAATATGCATTAAAGAATTTAGGATTAGGGACATAACATTTGTGGTCATTGATATTATAAATTCTTACTATTGAAGGAAAGGATCACTTCCAACAAATTTGAAAATGGTTAGGTAATTCCTATATGACAAATCGTACAAGGTTACTTTTAAAATTCTAAGTAACAATGTGATTGAATTTGAATAGTTGACTCAATAAAAATAACTCTCTGCCTTTCGATGGAATTATGATTACGATCGTTGAGTTATTTGATATATGGTTGGTGTATTTTAAAAGTTGTAGTTGATTCGGTAATTTCTACCATGTAATTAAATCGTATGCATCCATGGCACAAACATATTCAAATTTGTACTGATGGATTACATATTAAAGCACTTCTTGAATTGAAAGTCTTCAAGGGGCTACATATACCTTCATGCACCCTCTTTTGGATTTTTTTGAAGATTTTTTTTATGTATGATAATTTTATTTTTATTTTTCCTCAATTACCATAAATGCCAAGGTTTATCAGAATACACGAAGAATTAAGAGTGATTACTAACACGCTTGGAATCGTTCCATTGTGGATTCTCATCACAAGCCCAACACCTTATTTTTTTTTGTAGTGCGTTTCCATTAAATGATACCCTTACGGCCCTAATTGCAGAGTGCACCAATTGGAAGCGCAAAATAAATTTCAACGAATCATTGAAAGGTGATTTTCTTTTGCGTTGACTGGAATCGATTCTGATAAACCTTGATCAATATTTTTACTTAGTGAGTTCTAGTTTCCATTGCGTGTTTGTTCTCTTAATGGAAATCCCGACAACCTTTCATGAATTTATTTCAGTTACTGTTAAACCAAACCCCAAGCTATGAAAATTATTTAGATACTGGTGCCAGGGTTTATTTATCCGAAATTTGGGTAGATTAATGCCTCGCTTGATATTTCGGAAATTACTTTAAAAATTTTTGTGCCGATTTGGAATGAAACAGTTTCAACAAAGATTTATTACAATCCATATCATAGTAAATTGGTGTTGTTAAGTTTTCATTTTTCATTAAATTTATTTATCTAGTGGATATTGTTGAATAGATATGGATAAGTATTTACGTTTAAAGGGACAATTATTGGTATTTTCTTTATAAATTAGTGAACTAACTAACTTATAACTTACGATAATTACCTTACTCTCTACCCTTATCAAAGGAAAGTTATATTATTACTAGATCTTCTTAGATTCTTTTATATATATATATATATATATATATATATATATATATATATGTTAGATACATGAAGTGGAAAGTGATAGATTGATCCTAACCAATTCAAATTTTACGCACACGTAAAATAAGTAGAAATTGTGGTATGCGTAAGAATTATTTAAATTAATTAACGAGTAATTAATTATTGATGTTATAAATTAGTTGCATGTATTTATACGTTATCTGATAATTTTATTTCAAATTAAAATTTTGTCCTTTGTAAAAGCTTATTTATTTTGACCAGTTAAATAAAAACAATGTGTGAATTGTAAAGTCTATTTATGATTATTATAATAAATGCTTATTTACTTGTTTATTTCACTCAATGATTGATTAGACCAAAAGGGTCGTTACATATGGTATCAGAGTGGGTTTCACTCTACGACACTAGACTCATTACGACTTCCAATGCATTTTGTTTACATTAAGATATATCGCTAATATAAAATTGAAATTGTTTTATGGCATGTATCATGGTTAGAGGACGAAGGACGAGTAAACATCGAGGTGCATCCAAGAATTGGAAGATTAAATGAAGGCTTTAAGACAAAGGATCAAGGAAGCACAGGATCGACATAAGAGTTATGTCGATGCTCATCGTGTCGACCGTAGTTACGATGTGATGATCGAGTATTTTTACGGATAAAACCGCATAAGAGTTCTATCAAGTTGGGAAAAGGGGCTAAACTATATCCTAGGTTCATGGTAACCTACGAGATTGTGGAAAGGAGAGGCTTGTGGCCTATTGACTAGCCTCGCTTGATTCTTGAGGTGTATTGGACGATGTATTTCACGTCTATGTTTTGAGACATTATGATTAGTGATCCTACACATGTTTTGACTTGACCACCTTGCAGGTGTCGGATGAGGGTGTGCTCACGGCTGAGCCGATCTGCATCCTAGATCATCACATTTGACAGCTATGACGTCAAACAGTAGATGAGGTCAAGGTCCAGTGGGACAACTATAGTCTGCACTCTGTGACCTCGGAGGATGCATATGATATGCGCCAACAGTCTCCTTTTTGTTGGATAGATCAATGTATGATAATGTGATACATGTTATTTTGGCACTTTTTACTATGAAACTTCGAGACAAAGTTTAGACCAAGAGGGGGTGTATGTAACATCCCTCTCTTGCACACTGAGCGAACTTATTCTTTGAGGACACTTGCTCGCAAGTGATCCAGATTATTATACTATTAAACATTTGATTTTGATTATGAGGCATTATGGGTTGATGGCATGTTGTTTTACTGCATTGACATAGACATGTGCTATTGACTTGATTTTACTGAGTGTGCAGGATTCTGGACCTTGAGGATGCAGAGGCATCGATGGAACCCCTTGGACTCTGGATCGAGTCGGGGAGTGAATTATTTGGGTTTGATTGTTTTATATGAGATATTAGTGCATCTGATTAGATGATATGATTATGGATATATTTTTGACATGATTCATTGATGATGCAGGCTGACGATAGCTTGCCGACCAGACTCACAGGTGGAGTAGAGGGGTCACGCACGACTACTAGAGATGTTGAGGGAGAGGTGTTGACAACAACACTGCCACAACCTACTAGCACTCCCACCATGGCTCAAACTGTAGGTTAATGATTACCTAGTTCGAGGAGACCCACGATGTCGTGAGGGTCGACTGCGACAATCACTCACGATGATTCTAAGGGGTGCAAAATAAGGAAGGGGCCTTATTCATTAGAGGCCCTTAGTCTCCCACAATATCACCTGGCGGTGTATTGACTTCAAAGGTTTTTGATGTCTACCAAGTCAGTCAAGAGGTGAGTGGCACCCTTGGAGCATGTGGTGCATCCTAAAGGGCACATTGCACAAGAAAAATGGATA
>JASDQU010207646.1:14539-28263 GCA_032191745.1 Picea mariana | reverse complement strand
AGACACCTGGTAGATAAGCTATCCACGTGGCTCGAAGGTCCTCTGTCCAAGGCTCTTCCTCGATATATGTCGGTTGGTCTGCCCATTGCCTTTCCCCTTCCTTGTCGCGCGCGATTCCCTTAGTGTTGCTCCCTCGCTCATCCTTCTCCCGTTCCACTTCTGTTGGTCGCTGCGCCCTGTTCATACCTTCACCTGTAGCAGCAGCAGGTGCCTACATTGGAATAGTTTCGACCGGGTCCGAGGAGAGATCCGCATGCATGGAGGAGAGGATTTGAAGAAAGCTCGCCACATTTTCCTCTGTGGCCTGTAGGCGAAAATGAAGATCTGCCACCTCCTGCCTGAGTTCAAAGACCAGGTCGTGCAGTACAACCAGTCGGTCTCTGAAATGCGCCTTGTCGAAGGAGTCAGTGGAATGGTGTCCAGCCCGCTTAGGCACGCCATGTGTAGGAGGGTCGCAGCTCAAGTTGCCCGGAGGCCTAAGGATTGGTGTGGGGGCAGAGGAATTCACCAGGGGGTCTTGAAAGTGTCGTAAGAGTGAAATCGGTGACCGGGGGATTATGGCCATAGAGTTGAACTGCACACTCTGCGAGACTGGCGAGGAAGCAACGATAAACTCAGACTGAAGATGGGGGGGAGAACAAATGGAGGGTGAGTTAGGAGGCGTGGCCGAGGGACGATGGGGCTTCCAGGGAGATCCCCTCCTCAGTCTTCCCCTTGGTCGAGTCATTATGTGTGCAATGAGATTGGCAGAGGGGACTAAAGGCACCCGGTGCAAGAGAGTGGCAGGGACGACATCAACCCAGAGGAGACGAGCAGAGTCCAGCCTATGCTGCGAAGAGAGGAGCCCTGCGGACAACAAACGAGGACAAATTACAAACATAATGAGCCAAGCCATTCCAAATTCGCTAAGAGGGAGAGTGGGGTGCGTAAATGCTCCCTTGCAGCGTAGTAATGGGCATTTAAACACCAGGGAGGGTGGCGGCCTACGGCACGAGCCCATCACGTGGCTCCGTGCCGTAGTGGCTTGTGCCTGCTCCTGTTCCTTGCCACGAAGACTGCACTAACACCCCATCCGGGGCCATTTTATACCTTAATGAAAAGGATGACACAGAAAGATTGGAATACTTTCTGGTAGTATCAGAGTTCGTTGATGTTTTTCTTGAGGAACTATCGGTTTACTGCAAAAAATAGAATTGGAATTTACTATAGATTTAAAACCTTGAACAAAACCAATTGCTAGAACTCCATATCAGATGTCGACACCTAAATTGCAAGAGTTAAAGATGCAATTGAAATAGTTATTATATTTGGGACTTATACGTCCATGTGTATCACCATGGGTGCACCAGTAATTTTTGTAAGAAAGAAGGACATATCATGGAGGCTTTGCATTGACTATCATTAATTAAATAAGGCCACGATCAAGAATCAATACCTGTTACCGATGATTGATGACTTATTTGATGAAATGAAGGCGGAGAAATTGTTTTCAAAGATTGATTTGAGGTTAGGATATCATCAATTTCTAATCAAAGAGGAAGACATTCCTAAAACAACGTTTAAGAAAATATTTGGACATTACAAATTTATTGTATTACCATTTGGTTTGACAAATTCCCCAGGCATATTCATGAGTTTGATGAAAGGGGTGTTCCGCGAGTACTTGGACAAGTTCGTACATGTATTTATTGATGATATATTAATTTCTCTCAGACAAAAGAGGAGCATGATGAACATCTGAGATTAGTTTTGCAGTGCTTAAGAGAAACCAAGTTGCACAAAATGTTGTCGAAATGTTCTTTTTATCAGACAAAGATTCATTATTTGGGACATATTATTTATGGAGAAGGTATTGTTGTGGATCCAGTGAAGGTAGAGGTTATTATGGAATGAAAATCACTGAAGACTGTGAAAGAAGTACGTAGTTTTATAGGATTATCAGGTTACTATCGATGCTTCGAAGAAGGATTTTCAAAAATAGAAAACCTAATTACGGACTGCAAAAGAAGAATAAGAATTTTTTATGGTCAAAGAAATGTGCGAAAGCATTTCAGAATCTTAAAGAATTATTAACAACAACACCGATATTCAAATTTCTTGATATGGAAAAGGAATTCCCAGTATTCATTGATGAATCTAAAGAAGGATTGGGTGGAGTATTAATGCAAGAATGTCGAGTTATCACATATATTTAAAATAAACTAAGAAGGCATGAAGATAATTATGTAGCATAAGATTTGGAATTATTAGCGATTGTTTATGCCTTACGAGTTTGGAGACACTACCTTATTGGATGAAAATTCGAGTTGAAAACTGACCGTAGTGGATTGCAACACATTTTTACATAGAGTGACTTGAACGCACGACAAAGACGTTGGTCAAAACTTTTAAGTGAGTATGATTTTGAGATCATGTACATTAAAGGAATAGTTAACAAAGTAGCAGATGTGTTGAGTCAGAGACCTTGCATTTTCTCAATAATACCCCTAAATACGAATCTTCGAGAAAATATTTTAGCATAATAGACTGACGACGACTGATACAAAGAAGTAAAGGACAATATCAGACAAGATACCATGATTATACCTAGATATGAGGGTTATTATTTGGACATTGATAAATTATTAATATATAATAGTATAATTTATGTACCACCAAATGACAAAATGAGAAATTTTATTTTTAATGAAGCTCATCGAGCATTGTATATGGCCCATCCCGGAGTCAGAAAAATGAAGGAAGATCGTAAACCACTATTATTTTGGAAGGGAATGAAAATTGATATAGTTAAATATGTGGCGAGATGTTTTGAATGTCAGTAGGTGAAGGATGAACATAGACATCCAACGAGAATATTATAGCCACATGTGATTCCTGAATCGAAATGTGAAGTCATATCGATAGATTTTATTATTGGATTTCCATTGAAGACAAGGAGACACAATTCTAGTTTCGTAGTTGTCGACACTTTGACGAAGAGTGTGCATTTTATCCCACGTTGTATGACACATCAAGCACCTGACATAGCTAGAATTTATGTTAATCAAAATGTGATATTGCATGGTGTACCGAGAAAGATAATATATGATCAAGGATAGGTATTCACTGGACATTTTTGGACTAGTTTCCAAGAGGCATTGAGAATGTAATTAAATTTTAGTACAACATATCACCTCGAAACTGATGAAAAAATAGAAATAACAAATCAAATTCTAGAAGATATGCTTTGAATGTATGTTATGGATCAATAGAAATGATGGTAATAATGTTTACGATTGGAAGAATTTGCGTACAACAACAATTATCATAGTTCGATAAAGATGTCACCTTTTGAGTTTCTATACGGATGACCATGTCAGATACCTTTGAGTTGGGATCGACTAGAGGATAGGGTCCTGGTGGGACCAGAAGTGATCCAGGAAAAGGAAGATCAAATGTGAACCATAAGGAAAAGGATTAAGGAAGCATAAGACTGAAAAAAGAGTTATGCCGATGTGCATCATATAGACCATAGTTATGAGGTTGGTGATAAAGTGTTCTTGTGGGTGAAGCTGCATAAGAGTTCGATTAAGTTTGGAAAGGGTGCTAAAGTCTATCCAAGGATTGTGGGACCTTTCAAGGTTCTAGAAAAGAAAGGACCCATGGCTTACTGGCAGGATGTGTTTCATATTTCAGTTTTATGTCATTATATATCAGATCCACCACATGTTACTGATATTAGTTCAATGCAGGTATCAAACGAGGGTGCTCTCATAGCGGAGCCAATCCGTATACTGGACCATCACAATCGATAGATATGACGTCGATTGGTTGATCATGTCAAGGTCTAGTGGGATAGTTATAGTCCACATTCTGCCACTTGAGAGAATGCACATGAGATGCATGAGCAGTTTCCAATTTTTTTTTGAAAGTTTGATAGATAGATTAATATCAACTATATTATTGCTTTCATTATTAGATTGTACAAAATTCAAGACAAAGTTTAAAACAAGAGGGGGTGTATGTCACATCCAAATTTTCACTGACCAAATTTTCATAACGCATATTATTCTTTGAAGACACTTGGGTTCAATTGATCTGGCTAAACATGGTGCTTTATGATTATCTGATTTGGTATATGAGTTAAAGTTTATGCTATAATTAAATGTTGAAATTTTGATATGTTATTTATATTGATGTATATCATTGACATGTATTATGATGAGGTTTCCTGAGACTGCAATAAACGTTATGCGATGGGGATGTTGATGACATTGACATAACTCCTTCTACTCCAGATTGAGTGAGGGAGTGAACTATTGACTTTGATTATGAGTAATTGATTTTATTACGCATGTGTTATGATGATGATTTCAGTTATGGATTTCATTTATAAGCGTTATTAATATTAGTTTTGTCAGTGGATGCAGTCATGGTGATGCTTGCTAATTTGACTCACATATAGAGTAAAGAGGTCATACACAGATATCCGATAGATTAGGGAAAGGTGTGGTGGCGTCCCTGTCACATTCTAATAGCACTTCCACCATGACCTGAAATGAAGGTTAACAAATACCTTGTTTCTGAGAGGTTCACGATGTTGTGAGGGAAGACTGAGAAAAACGCTCATGACGATTTCTAAGGGGCGCACAATAAGGAAGATTCCTTATTCCTCAGTAAGCCCTTAATCTCACACAAGGTCAAAAAGTGAAGTATTGACTCCAAGTGTCAAACAACTTTCAAACTAATTTAAATGGCGAGGGACACATTTGGAGCATGTCAGCGCGTCTTGAAGGGCATGCCACATGTTAATATGAATGCAAATAAAGAAAAAAAAACATCATGAGAAATTAATAAAAATTTAGAAGAATTTAGAGGATAAAAATAATATTTAGAACTGATAGAAAAGAGAATATAAATTTATACAAATTTATAAACTAGAAACATAATGAAATCTAAGTCTAAATTGGTTATGTCTAAATGAATTTATATTAAAGGGGCATAAGGAAACTTTTAGACTAATAAAACTATTATAGGGAGAATAAAATATATTGACATGTGCACAAGTTGTGCATGAAATTAATAAAAGAAATTAATTCATGAGATAATGGGTTGTCAACATAGAGTTAGAATCCTAAGTCAAAATAGACTCTAAATCCTAACTAAGAGAAGAGTCTTAATCAAACTCCAGCTATAAATTAGTTAGGAGACACAATAAAGGAGAAATTGGGGAACTAAGGGACAACTAGGAGAAAACCGAGGAACTAATTTTGGAGGTGAGGAAAATTTCAAAATTATTTAATTACAAATAAATAAACATGTGAAACTTGGGGGGAAGTGTGACATGTGTTGAGGTGAATAATATAAAATTTAATTATTAAAATTATTTAATTGTGCATGAATTGACAAGTGTCAAGAAAATTTTTCTCATAAAAAGAAGGAAGAGTAAGGAGGAAAGCACCCTATTGTTGGCTGACTGAAATATTGTCAAATTTCATATGACTGGTTTACTTGTGTGATTTACGCTGCAATCTTTGCAAAGAGGTGGAAGCCTCTCCTTGAGAAGGCAAGATCGAGTTATCTTGTTCTGAATTTTTGTGTGTGACCCATTTGTGGTTTGCGGAGATAAGGAGGAAGAAGAGTACCTCTAGCATTGGATGGAAGGTATCGGTGAAGTCGCTTGTTAGCAGGCACAAAAGGAAAAAAGGACGTAGTGCTATATTTCAAGTTGACAAGGACATAGTGCAAGATTCAAGTTGAATATTATCCTCAAATTCCATAATTATTCTGGTCATGGTACTTTAAATTCTAGTTATTTAATGGTGTATTAGAATATTAATTTTTGTATTTTGAATACATGCATGAAAGAATGTAGGACTAGGGACCTATAATTTCTGGCCATTTATATTATAAATTGTTGTTGTTGATGGAAATGATCACTTCCAAAAAAATTGAAAATGGTTAGGTAGCTCCTATACGGAAAATTGTACAGGGTTGCTTTTAAAATTCCAAGTAACAATGTGATTGAATTTGAATACTTGAATCAATAAAAATAACCCTCCTCCTTTTGATGGAATTCTGATTAAGATTGTTGAGTTATTTGATATATGGTTAGTCTATTTTAAAAGTTATATTTGATTCAATAATTTCCAACTTGTAATTAAATTGTATGCATCCATGGCACAAACATATTCTAATTTTTACTGATGGATTACATATTAAATCACTTGTCGAGTTGACAGTCCTGAAGGGGATGCGTATACCTTCATGCACCCTCTTTTGGATTTTTCCAAACTATTGTTGATTTTCGATGTATGATAATTTTTTTTTCTTTCCTCAATTTCCATAATCACCGGGGTCGCTTGGAATACATGAAGGATTAAGAGTGATTACTAACACACTTGGAATCGTTCCATTGTGGATTCCCAAACCCCAGGCTACAAAAACAATTTAGATACTGGTGGCATGGTTTATTTATCTAAAATTTGGGTAGATTAATGCCTCACCTTATATTTCAGATTAGTTTAAAAGAATTTGTGTTGATTTGGAATGAAACAGTTCCAATAAAGATTTATTACAATCCATATCATAGTAAATTGGTGTTGTTAAGTTTCCATTTTTGGTTAAATTTATTTATCTAGTGGATATTGTTGCATAGATATGGATAATTATTTACGTTTAAAGGGACAATTATTGGTATTTGTTTTTTAATATGAAAAAAAAAAGGTATTGGTATTGGTATTAAAGGGACGCGATACTTAACTGTAATATGAAAATATTAAGCTTAATTGATGATTTGGGACATAAAAGAATAATTGTAGGAAGAAACCAAGGAGTGTCACTAAGATTTATTAATTCCCTACAATTGAAGAAAAAAATGCGCAAGGGATGTAAGTTGTATGCCATTTTAGCTCTTAATGGAAAGGGTAACATAAAAATATTGGAAGACTTTCCAGTAGTATCAGAGTTTGCAGATGTTTTTCCGGAGGAACTAACGGTTTACTTCCAAAAAGAGAATTGGAATATACAATAGATTTAAAACTTCAAACATAACCAATTGGTAGAACTCCATATCAGATGTCAACACCTGAATTGCAAGAGTTATTAAATTTGGGACTTATACGTCCAAGTGTATCACCGTGGGGTGCACCAATGATATTTTTAAGAAAGAAGAATAGATCGTGGAGGATTTTCATTGACTATTTGAGGTCGATATATCATCAATTGCGAATCAAAGAGGAAGACACTCCTAAAACAACGTTTAAGACAAGATTTGGACATTACGAATTTACTGTATTATCGTTTGGTTTGACAAATTCCCCAGGTGTATTCATGAGTTTGATGAATGGGGTGTTCTATGAGTACTTGAACAAGTTCATACATGTATTTATTGATGATATATTAATTTACTCTCGGAAAAAATAGGAGCATGACGAACATCTGAGATTAGTTTTGCAATTCTTAAGAGAAAACAAGTTGTACGAAAAGTTGTCGAAATGTTCTTTTTATCAGTCAAAGATTCATTATTTGGGACATATTATTTTTGGAGAAGGTATCATTGTGGATCCAATGAAGGTAGAGGCTATTATGGAATGACCATCACCGATGAACGTGAAAGAAGTACGTAGTTTTATGGGATTAGCAGGTTATTATCGATGCTTTGTAGAAGGATTTTCAAAAATAGCAAACCCAATTACGAAACTACAAATGAAGAATAAGAATTTCGTATGGTCAAAGAAATGCACAAAATCATTTCATAAGATTAAAGAATTATTAAAAACAACATCGATATTGAAAGTTCCTGATGTGGACAAGGAATTCTTGGTATGCACTGACACATCTAAAGAAGGATTGGGTGGAGAATTAATGCAAGATGGTCGCGTTATCACATATATTTCAAGGAAACTAAGATGGCATGAAGAGAATTATGCAACACATGATTTGAAATTATTAGTGATTGTGTATGCCTTATGAGTTTGGAGACACTACCTTATTGGACATAAATTTGAGTTGAAAACTAACCATAGTGGATTACAACACATTTTTACACAGAGTGACTTGAACGCACGACAAAGACATTGGTCAAAAATTTTAAGTGAGAATTATTTTGAGATCACATACATTAAAGGAACAATTAACATAGTAGCAAACACGTTGAGTCGGAGACCTCACATTTTCTCAGTGATACCCCTAAAGATGAATCTTCGAGAAAATATTTTAGCATTACAGATTGATGACAACTGGTAGAAGGAAGTAAAGGACAATATTGGACAAGATACCATGATAATACCTAGATATGAGGGTTATTATTTGGCCAATGACAAATTATTAAGATATAATAGTAGAATTTATGTACCACCAAAATGACGAAATGAGAAATTTTATTTTGAACGAAGCTCATCGAGAAGTGTATATGGCCCATCCTGGAGTCACGAAAATGAAGGCAGATCTTAAACCACTATTCTTTTGGAAGGGAATGAAAACTGATATAGTTAACTATTTGGCGCAATGTCTTGAAAGTCAGCAGGTGAAGGATGAACATAGACATCCAACGAGATTATTACAACCACATGCGATTCCTTAATCGAAATGGGAATCCATATCGATGGATTTTATTGTTGGATTGTCATTTACGACAAGGAGACACAATTATGTTTTTGTTGTTGTCGATACTTTGAAAAAGAGTGTGTATTTTATCCCAGTTTGTATGACATATCCAGCACCTGACATAGCTAGAATTTATGTTAATGAAATTGTGATATTGCATGGTGTACCGAGAAAGATAATATATAATCGAAGATTGGTATTCACTTGACGTTTTTGGACTAGTTTCCAAGAAGCATTGGGCATGCAATTAAATTTTAGTATGACATATCACCCCGAAACTGATGGAAAAATAGAAAAAACAAATCAATTTCTAGAATATATGATTTTAATGTATGTGATGGATCAATAGAAATGATGGGAATAATTTTTACCATTGGTAGAATTTGCATACAACAACAGTTATCAGAGTTCGAAAAAGATGACACCTTTTGAGTTTCTATACGGACGATCGTGTCAGACGCCTTTGAGTTGTGATCGACTAGAGGATAGGGTCCTGGTGGGACCGGAAGTGATCCAGGAAATGGAAGATCAGATGTGAACCATAAGGAAAAGTATTAAGGAAGAATAAGACCAAAAAAAGAGTTATGCGGATGCACATCGTATAGATCATATTTATGAGGTTGGTGATAAAGTTTTCTTATGGGTGAAGCCACATAAGAGTTCAACTAAGTTTGGAAAGCATGCTAGAATCTCTCCAAGGTTTGTGGGACCTTTTGAGGTTGTAGAAAAGAAAGGACTCGTGGCTTACTGATTAGCCTTACCTGATTCTTTGAGGCATATGCACGATGTGTTTCATGTCATTGCATATCAGATCCATCACATGTTATTGATATGAGTTCATTGCAGGTATCGGAAGAGGGTGCTCTCATAGTGGAGCAAATCCACATACTGGACCATCGCACTCGATAGCTACGACGTCGATTGGTCAATTAGGTCAAGGTCTAGTGGGACAATTACAGTCCACATTCTACCACTTAAGAGGACGCACATGAGATGCGTCAACAGTTTCCATATTTATTTTAAAATTTTGATAGATATATTAATATCATCTATATTATTGCTTTCATTATTAAATTGTACAAACTTCGGGACAAAGTTTAAAACAAGAGGAGGTGTATGTAACATCTAGATTTTCACTAACCAAATTTTCATAACACATATTATTCTTTGAGGACACTTGTGTGCAAGTGATCCGGCTAAGCATGGTACTTTATGATTATCTGATTTGGTATATGAGTTAAATTTTATGCTATAATTAAATGTTAAATTTTGATATATTATCTATATTGATGTATAACATTGACAAGTATTATGATGAGGTTTCTTGAGTGTGTAGGAAACATGATGCGATGAGGATGTTGATGGCATCGACATAACTCCTTAGACTTTGGATTGAGTCAGGGAGTGGACTAATAACTTTGATTATGAGTACTTGATTTTATTACGCATGTGTTATGATGATGATTTCAGTTATAGATTTCATGTATAAGAGTTATTAATATTATTTTTGTGAGTGGATGTAGTCATGGTGACGCTTGTTGATCTGACTCACAAATGGAGTAAAGGGGTCATACACAAATATCAGATAGATTAGGGAGATGTGTGGCAGCATCCCTATCATAACCTAATAGCACTCCCTCTGTGACATGAGATGAAGGTTAACGATCACCTTGTTCCTGATATGTTCATGATGTTGTGAGGAAAAACTGAGACAGTCTCTCATGAGGATTTCAGAGGGGTGCGCAATAAGGTGAATTTTTTAGTCCTCAGTAATCCCTTAGTCTCACACAAAGTCGACAAGTGGAGTATTGACTCCAAGCATTAGAAAACTTTCAAACTAAGTCAAATGACGAGTGACACCCTTCGAGAACGTTGGTGTGTTTTGAAGGGCACGTCGCATGTTAATATCAATGAAAATAAAGAAAACAAATCGTCATGAGAAATTAATAAAAATTTATAATACTTTAGAGGATAAAAAAAAATATTTAGAAATGATACAACAAATAATATAAATTTATACAAATTTATAAACTAGAAACATAATGAAATCTAAGTCTAAATTGGTTATGTCTAAATGAATTTATATTAAAGGGGTATAAAGAAAATTTTAGACTAAATAAAACTATTATAGGGAGAATAAAATATATTGACATGTGCACAAGGTGTGCATGAAATTAATAAAATAAATTAATTCATGAGAGAATGGGTTGTCAACATAGAGTTAAAATCCTAAGTCAAACTAGACTCTAAATCCTAACTAAGAAAATAGTCCTAATCAAACTCCAACTGTAAATTAGTTAGGAGACACAATAAAGGAGAAATTGGAGAACTAAGAGACAACTAGAAGAAAATCTAGGAACTAATTGTGGAGGTGAAGAAAAATTAAAAATTATTTAATTAAAAAGAAATAAACATGTGCAAGTTGGGGGGAAGTGTGACACGTGTTGGGGTGAATAATCTCAAATTTAATTATTAAAATTTTCTTAATTGTGCATGAATTGACAAGTGTCAAGACAAATGTTATTATAAAAGTAAGAAACAATAAGGAGGAAAACACCCTATTGTTGGATGACTAAAATGCTCTCAAATTTCATATGACTAGTTTACTTGTGTGAGTTGGGATGCAAGCTTTGCAAAGAGGTGGAATCCTCACTTTGCAAGGGAAATCTTGAGCTATCTTGTTCTGAATTTTTGTGTGTGAGCCCTTTACATCTCGGGGAACTAAAGGAGAAGAAAAATACCCGTAGCAATGGCTGGGAGATATCAGTGAAGTTGCTTGCTAATAGGACATAGTGTTAGATTTCAAGTTGACAAGAACATAACGCAAGATTCGAGTAGAATATTATTATTCTGGTCACGGTACTTTAAATTCAAATTTATTCAATGGTGTATTAGAATATTAATTTTTGTATTTTGAATATGCATGAAAGAATGTAGGATTAGGGACATAAAATTTCCAATCATTTATATTATAAATTCTTACTGTTGACGGAAAGGATCACTTCCAACAAATTCGAAAATGGTTAGATAATTCCTATACGACAAATTGTACAGGGTTACCTTTAAAATTCCAAGTAACAATACGATTTAATTTGAATAGTTGGCTCAATAAAAATAACCCTCCGCATTTCGATGGAATTTTGATTACGATAGTTGAGTTATTTGATATATGGCTGGTTTATTTTAAAAGTTGTAGTTGATTCAGTAATTTCCAGCTTGTAATTAAATCGTATGCATCCATGGCACAAACAGATTCTAATTTTTACTGATGGATTACATATTAAAGCACTTGTTGAATTGACAATCTTCAAGGGGTTGCATATACCTTCATGCGCCCTCTTTTGGATTTTTCTGAATTATTGTCGATTTTCAATGTATGATAATTTTTTTATCTTTCCTCAATTACCATAACCACCGGAATACATGAAGGATTAAGAGTGATTACTAACACACTTGGAATCGTTCCATTGTGGATTCTCATCACAATCAAAACACCTTATTTTCTATGCAGGGAATTTCCATTAAATGATGCCCTTACGCCGCTAATTGCGGAGTGCACCAATTGGAAGCGCATAATAACTTTCAACAAATCATTGAAAGGTGATTTTATTTTGCATTGACCAATCGATTCCACTAAACCTTGATCACTATTTTTCCCTGGTGAGTTTCAATTTCCATTGCGCGTTTGTTCTCTTGATGGAAAGCCCGACAATCTTTCATGATTTTATTTCAGTTACTGTTAAACCAAACCCCAGGCTACAGAAACGATTTAGATACTCGTGTCAGTGTTTATTTATCCGAAATTACGGTATATTTACGTCAAAAGTTATGCCGAAAGGCGTACATCTATTGATAATGGACAGATTTAATAGGGGTTTAGTGCTTAATAAGTTTTCTAGGGATAAGATTAGGTATGGCTGGAATATTCTTAGTAGTCACACAAAATAAATGGTTGTGATTTCAATTATTAACTTCCTAGCTATTATAAAAATATCTGTTTATGTATTTACTTTTTTACATTTACTTAATCATATTTAAAAATTACTTTGATAGCTAACTGATTGCCACGTAAGTGATTAACATAAATTAAAATATTAACACCAGATAAATGAAATGCAACCATTTATTTTTTAATCAACAATAAAATTTAATATATTTTTTTAAGGATTCTTTTCATTTTATGAACCTTTCAGCCTTAACCATCAACTATTTCGCTGTTGTGTGCTAGTAATGTCTCACCTTATATTTTGGATTACTTTAAAAAATTGTGCCGTTATAAATTTATAAATTAGTGAACTAACTAACTTATAACTTAGGGTAATTACCTTACTCTCTACCTTTATCAAAGGAAAGTTATATTATTACTATATCTCCTTAGATTCTTATTAACCAATCTAAATTTTACCCACACATAAGATGAGTATAAATTGTGGTATGGGTAAGCATTGTTTAAATTAATTAATGAGTAATTAATTACTTATGTTACAAATTAGTTGCGTGTATTTATAAGTTATCTGATGATTTTATTTCAAATTAAAAGTTTTTCCTGTGTAAAAGCTTATTTATTTTCACTAGTTAAAAAAAATTGAGTGAATTGTAAATTCTATTTATGATTATCATAACAAATGCTTATTTACTTTTATCTCACTCAATGATTTATTATGGTCGTTACTAATAAGGGCTGGTGTCCAAGCCAAGATAAATGCTCTTTGCAACTTCTATATTTTAATTGTACATCTGGTGAGATCTAATAACCAATGAATGGATATCATGCAGTCCGAATGGATATACAATCTGAGCACGAAGAGAGAATACCATTCAATCTGAGCGATCAAGCATTCTTTGTGTTAGTGCCAGGGTATGCAAGAACAATAGTTTTCCTTTCTTTGATGCCAACTCCTACAACCTCCTTTGAGGCAATGATTTTCTTGCTGATTATCCTATGTATTTCTACCAGTATTGTTAAAAAAAATTCTCAACATTAGTAGCTTCAAGCGTTGATGTCTCTAAAAATGACAGACCCTCTTTTTCACTAGCAAGAGTGAGTCGGGCGAGCGAGAAGAATTTATCTCGAATCTCATTTAAAAGAATCAAATAAGCATCATCAAAACCATTCTGAGGTGGTTGTCTGCGAAAAA
>JASDQU010207646.1:0-12831 GCA_032191745.1 Picea mariana | reverse complement strand
ACTATAAATACCTTTTAAATGATTATAGGGACAATTGCTATCTAGATTGTTTTTTTTATAAAAAGTAGAATTAATAGGTGCAAAATAGAAAATTGCTATATACATCTTCTTAGTATTGGTGTCTGAAATTTCTATCTAAATGTACTAATTAAGAGGGTCGATCTTATGAAGTTGAAAGTGAGGAAAAATTATCTTTCTAATATAACAAGCTATGCCTCCTATCCCTCTACCGTGAGATTTTTTGTATGACCTCTTAGGAGTAATAATTTATTTTAATGTAAGTCTACTTCTATAATAGGTTACAAAAATACAAAGAGAAGGTTTAAAGTATAAACTCTTATTGATCGATCCTAACATGAGCCCAACATGATTAAACTTAGCTTGGTCATTAGATTCAACACCATTCAAATTGTATTTTTATATATAACAAGAAGCCAATGCTTTTCCATGAACCAGAGAGCTCATGCTTTAATGCATCTCTTTATAGTTGTCATATTTTCTTGATTATAACATTTTGCATTTTATGGTAACTAGTTGATATAATACATAATCATTTATTTTTGTAAAAAATGAGCTTTGTTAAATCTAGTTAGTTTGATAAAAGTTGGTAGAAAGTGGTGAATTTTTTTAGTACACTATTTTATATTGTTATTTTTTTTATGTTAAAATTTATAAAATGCACTTAAGTGGTTAAGAGGAAAATACTTAATATGGTCCTTTTTTTTTTCTCTTTTTCTTTAAATTTGAATTGTCTTTCTTCTTTTTCTCTTTTTCTTTAAGTTTGAATTGTCCTTTTGCACTTAACCAGATAAAAGGAAAATATTATCCTCTTTTTTCTCTCTTTCCTTAAGTTTGGATTATCTTTCTTATAGAATGCACTTAAAGGCTAAGAAGAAAATACCATCCTCTTTCTTATTCTCTTTTCAAAAAAGTTTGCATTGTCTTTCTTATCTATATATGGGTATATCCTACATGATAACATATCAAACTTATGTTTTCAGTACTATTAACCAGAAATGACAACTTCAATTTTGATATGTTAAGACATGAATTATTAGTTTTTTTTTATGTTTATTTAGAAAATAAATTATTTTATTTTAATAATAATTATTAATATGAACATGCATAATTTTTTATTTGATATAAAAAAAATTAATTTTAACTTATTAATGTGTAAGAGGTTAAAATGAAGTTAACCATTTAATTTGAATATAACCCACTCCTTCAAATTTGAGATCCTGCTAGCATTTTTGCATCAAATAATTTCCGTGTAAGTTGTTCGTATTTGAAAGGTCAATAATACCCACAATTCCCATTGATTCAGACGAATCACTCGATTCATATCAAGAACTCAGGATGTCTCTCTTTATAAAAAAAATTATTTATTATCAAAATAATTATGAATATGCCTTTAAAAAGCTACATTTTATAGCATAAAAGCTGTCCATTAATAATCAGAATGAGAAACTGAAAACCTAATAGCTTTTCCATTAAAAATAAGACAGGGAAAGTGGGAACCGCCCTGTCCAACCCAATTTGTTAGGAAACCAAAACATATAAAAAATACTAAAACTATGTTTTTATACAGCAGAAAAGCTCTTCCATTAATAATAAAAACTGTGTTTTTTCATATCCGAATTGTCTGCAAATGCGTTCGGATTAACGATCTCGGCTGCTAACATTATTCTTTCAAAAGAATTTGCTTCATCATCCTTCATTTTTGTTTTGACCACTTCTCGCACGACATTGTCCACCAGTTGCCCCTCGTCACTATCAAAAAAACATGCACAATGAAATCACTAGAAACGCCTACATAAATAAAGTGTGATATACCACTCATTCCAACAAATTAAGAGAGTTGGAGGTGGATGTCTTACCCGTCATATGTCTCCAGCTCAAAACCGTCTCTCCCTGTAACTTCCATCAGAACTCCTTGCCATATTTCAATAGTGTGGGAGTCGTATCGCGGCTTCTCTCGATGAGTTTCAGGGTCAAATGTTTTTTCCTCTTTGAGTATGAGCAGGGCTTCAGCATACACTCCGTTCATGCCGTCCACGTGATTCCACCAAATATCTTTAGGTTTCACATCATAAAAGACTGGAATAATGACTGACTCGGACTCCACCATAAGTACAAGCTCATCCATACACCATTCTGATTCGGCATAGCGTTTAGAGAAAATGGCGATATGGACAGAGGCAAGTCTAATAGCGTTTTCCACCTCGGAATTTACCGTGTATCCTTTCTGCGCCTCCTCCTTGTCGAAAAAGACTCGCAATCCGTAATCAGAAAGACGATAGTAGAGGTGGCTGGCCAGAGTATTTTTAACATCCGTACCACGATGGTTTATAAACACATCGTAGCGGATAGGTGTTTTGGGTTCCTCCATACTCCACCCACGTTTAATACTCAACACACGTTTAACGACATTATGGACCAACTGTCCCTCGTCGCTGAAATTTTTTCACAATAAAATTGTTCTTAAGAAAAATTTACATAAACGGACTGTCATATGCCTGCAAATCCCAAAAGAAATCAGAATCTAAGATTTAGGGAGAGTTGAAGGTCTTACCCATTGTAGGCCGCCAGCTCGAAACCGCATATTCTTGAAGCGTCAAAAAGTGCCATACTCCATTCTGCAATTGTATTGGAGTCATGTCGTGGCCTCTGTTGACAAGTTTGAGGGTCAAATGTTTTCTCTTCTTCCAGCATGCGCAGATCTTCACCATACAGTCCTCCATTTTTGACTGGTGTCCACCGGAACATACGCAGGACTGGAGCATACGTTACATGAAACTGAAGATCCGAAGGGTTGACATCGTAGAACACCGGAATAATGGGTGCCCCCGATTTCAACATGATCCGGAGATGATCGAGACAGTAACTTGACTTGGCATAATTCTTTGAGAAAATTGCTATATGGACAGATGCTGTTTCAATATTGCCGATTCGCAGTCCATGGGAAATTAAGCTACGGGCGAGATGGCTAGCGAAGGTCTTTCCTACATCAGGCCGGTTATAATTTACGAATACGTTATAGTTATTGTGGTTACTATAGGAGGCCGATGCGGGTGCGGATGTGGAGGTCGATGCGAAAGTAGCATAATAGCGGAGGAGGAGGATGCAGGTCGATGCGGATGCGGATGCGGATAGGGATAGATTGGTAGCATAATTAGCGTATGAGGAGGAAGCAGAAGGTATAGCAATGGCCGAGTACAGTTGTCCCAAGGTACAGAGAAAAATGAAAACAGATTGAAGATGTATGGGAGAGATTGCGAATGCGCGCTGAACCTCCATATTTTCACCGTACTCTTCGTCTGGTTGATCTCGCAGGTATTTGCACTGACTACCAGCTGCTTCCCAGTTAGCACTAGGCCTTTACTACTATCTCTCGATAGCCTAGCCTCGTTCATAATATTTAAGAAATCAACAAGCGGCCAGGCTGAGATATCGCAGGGGTCGACGTGGTTCCTCAGCGACATCATGCGGAGAGGAGCCACCAGGATTTTGTCAAACTCAGGAAAAAAACAAAGCACATCCACCGCGCTAGAGGTTGTCCGGAATCAAAACACTCCCCAACAAAAGCAAAGCACATCCACCGTGCTAGAGGTTTTCTTGAATCAAAACACTCAGATTTTGTCAAACTCAGAAAAAATGAAAAGCACATCCACCGCCCAACAATGGAATATGGAATATTTATGTGTATATATTAGAAACTTATTTTTAAATTACTGTACTGAGAGTAGCGGGGTGGTGCTTATAACTTCAAAAATTAACATCCATTATTGGGAACATGGTTTATATTTTTTAATCACTGTATTGAAATTGGAAATTCATAAAAGTGAACATACTTTTTAATCACTGTATTGAGGGCAGCTTGGTGTAACTTATAACTTGAATAAATTAAAGCAAAGATAATTATAAATTCACAAAAGTTTGATAATAGTTATAATTTTAAAAAATGATAATTATAAAATTTTATAACAAAATACATTAATATAAATTTATTTTAACTTTAAATTTATTAAATATGTAAAAATTATTTTATTTAATAATAAATAAATAGAAATCATGTAATTAGTATACTTTATAAATATACATTTTATTATTTTTTATAAAGATAAATTGATTTTATTTTTTTAATAAATAAATTAAGAGAATATAATTAATATTCTTTATAAGTATACATCTTATTCCTCAATTAAAGAAAAATTGATTTTACACTAAAATGGGATTTTTTTTTATTAATTTTGTTACAAGCTTCGCTATAAGGAATACTTACAATCTTATCCTTTCTTGTGAATAACGAATACTTACAATCTCGTCCTTTCTTGTGAATAACGAGCGACGACAGGGTGCTCTCGTAGGGTCGTTGGACGTGTGAGGAAAAAAATGAAGTACAAATGATACAATATCGTTTGGGTTTGAATGCTATTTTATTTTTGCCATTGACATTCACAATCACAAGATCTATAATGGTGGGCATAACTTTTGCTTTAAATGATTTAGATTTCAATATAATTTTGAAGTTTAAGGATAAGTAATTAGATTTCAATATAATTTCGAAATTTAAGGATAAGTAAAGGGTATCAATTTTTTTTTACGAAGAAACTTAGTATTGTAAGATTTTTGACTAAGTAACTTTGATCAATAAACTAATTTTAATAAGTATGAGAACTTTAATTATGAAGAAATATAGGAACTTTAATTATTAAAAAAATTCTAAATTTTGATGTAGAATTAATTTTGATCAAAACAAGAAAATCAACTTAGTGTTAAATTAAGTAATTATGCATGAACTTTGATCTCTAACATATGAATTACATGAACTCTAACCTATGCTCACACTCTAACTAATGAAAGAAACTAATTTTGACCAATGCTCCTCTCACTAATGAAAGAATTTTGATGTAGAGAATGATAACAATGAAGAAACTTTGACCATTGTAAGAACTCTAACTAAAGAATAAACTTTGATCAAACTTTGACTAAAAAATTTTGAACAAAGCAATTGACCAATATTGATAGTAGAGGGGAGGAAGAACTTTGACCAATGTAATAACTTTGAGAAAGGAACTTTGAAGGAATTCAAAAGATTTGATCAAAGTTAAAACTTTGACCATTGAACTAATGAAGTAAAACCCTTTTATGAAGGAGGCGGGAAGGGATTTTGAACATAGTAGGAACTAGCTTTAATAAAGTTATGAACATTGACCATGAAACTTTAACCATACATGATTTTTGAGCAAGAAACTATATAACCAAAGCAAAACACTTAGGAAAGTAGGAAATCAATGCTTTGAATGTAAATTTTTAAAAATTCATATGATATAATAAATTCTACAAAGATATATAAACAATATTCTATTATCTTTTAATTTAAAGTTTTTCTTACTAACATAATAATTATTGGTTATAAAATAATTATGTTTTCTTCTTGACTTTTCCCCTCCCTCTATGCAAAACAAAATAAAACTAAACTAAGTACTTCATATTACTTCTTTCATAAATCTCTTTAAACAAAAAACACTTTATCTCAATAAAAACAATCACAATAAAATGACTTATAAACAATCACAATAGAATGCAACTAATCAGTAAAATGCAACTACTGACCCATATATGAATGAGGATGTATAAGGACATTCTCTACTCATGTATAAGGTTATTCTCTACTCCCTAATAGTGGATTAGTGACCCATATATGCATGAGGATGTGTAAGGATATTCTCTGCTCCCTCTAAGTCTTATAGTTTTTATAAGAGATTGTTAGTTGTATGCTTTTTATAAGAGAACGTAAACTTAACTAAGTGTGAATGTATAGATGTTCGGTTTTTAATGAGAGATTGTAAGTTGTATGGTTTTAATAAGATATTGTAAACTTAACTTAAGTGTGTTCGGTGTAATTAAAAAAAATAAAAACTACTGGATAATACAAAGATTGAGAAAAAGTCTTACCTCTTAAACAACTGTAGATCAAACCTCTGGTTTCTGCAACAATGGAGGTAGGTGCAGATTTGTCGGTAGTATATGAGGAGGATGCGAAGGTCGCCGTTGCGGAAGACATAGCACGTGCCAGGTTATGCACGAAAATGAAAAAGTAAGATCAAAGCTGCAAGAGAGATTAGTCATGCGCGCTTCGCCTTCCACCTTTTCCCCGAGTTGCTTCCCGGCCTTTGCTACTCACTGGCTGTAATGGGGCATCGGTAATATCGGGCCATTTGATTCCAGAGATCTTTAAAGTGCGAAGCAAAATCGAAGTAGAATTCTGCTCGCCGCGACGTCTCTTTAATCAACCGAGATGATTCCAAATTTGACACGACCTTTGTGGTTTGTATTCAATATATATCTGTATCCCATTAAAGTTGTTCCTCGTGTGGAGCCCCCTGTATTTGACTTACCCATTGTGGTCTCTTTTTTTTCCAAGTAAGATGATTCTTTTTTTTTTAAGTAAGATGATTCCAATGGTTGGTCGAGATAAGACCTTTGTTTGCGTTCATTGCATATACCTCTACCCAATCGCATTAGGCCAGACCTTTGCAGTTTACATTCAATATATAGCCGTGTCCCATTACGATTCTTCACTTGCTAGTGGAGGTCTCTTTTATCCAACTAAGATGATTCGGTGGAGATAAGACCTTTCTGGTTTGTATTCATTCCTCCTGGGGTTGAGCCACCGGTGTTTGACTTACCGTGTGAGGTCTCTTTTATCCAACCAATATGATTCTTTCTTTGGTTAGTCGAGATAAGATCTTTGCGGTTTGTATTCAATATATATCTGTATCCCATGAAAGTTGTTCCTCGCGTGGCGCCCACTGTGTTTGACTTACCCAGCGTAGTCTTTTTCTTCCAACTAAGATGATTCCATTGGTTGGTCGAGATAAGACCTTTGTTGTTTGTGTTCATTGCAAATATTGCTCCACCCAACCACAGTAGGCAAGACCCTTGGGGGGTACATTCAATATATAGCCGTGTCCAATTATAATTCTTCACTTGCTAGTGGAGGTCTCTTTTATCCAACTAAGATGATTCGGTGGAGATAAGACCTTTGTGGTTTGTATTCATTCCTTCTAGGGTTGAGCCACCGGTGTCTGACTTACCGTGTGAGGTCTCTTTTATCGAACCAATATGATTCTTTGGTTAGTCGAGATAAGATCTTTGTGGTTTGTATTCATTGCATATAACCCTATCGAACCGGATGACACGGCCATTCTTTAGAGACACAACCACAAAGTAAGGACATGCACCGCATATGACCAAGGAAAAGTGAAAAAAAAGGAGTCATAGTGTAGGGCCACTTGCAAAAGGACATGCTATATAGTATTAGTTGAAACTCGTGAGCTTTTAAAATTAAAAAAAAAAAGAGAGTAGAACCATAAAATATAGTCGATAGAGAGCAATGTCCCTTGTGGTTAAAGTAATTATAAAGGATATGGAGATTGCATGTGTTATAAAGAAGAAGTTGCATGATAAAATAAAGTTGGAAGAAAATTGGAAAAAAAACATAAGCATGTCTCTTAAAACAAATAGGAATGAAATACTACACGTTTTTGGTATTTGTTATCTTTCTTCCCAAATAAGAATTTTGGTATTTGTTATCTTTCTTCCCAAATAAGAATTTTATAGGAAACTAGGATGAGACAAAAAGACTTGCACCATCCTTACATAGTTAAATATAAAGAAAATGGTTCAATTAAAAAGACTTTTGCCATCATTATATAGCTAAATATAAAGAAAATGGTTCAATTAAAAAGACTCTCACCATCATTATATAGCTAAATATAAAGAAAAGGGTTTCAATAGTATGGAATTTAAGTGGAAGGATATGGAACTTTCAAATGGTGAGTTTTGGGAAAATCACATTTTAGTTTATGGGAGATGGTTGGATTATAAAAGAGAATAAGTGAATGGGAGTAAGAAAATGATATGGAATAATTGAATGGGAGCAAGGAAATGACACATTTTGGTGAATAGATTCTTCACTTATGTAACATCACAACATTATTTATTAAACTTATAGGCTTACATCTATTGGAAATGGCTAGAATTAATGAGCTTTTAATTAGAGATGAGATTTTGATGGCCACTATCCCATAAGCTCTGAAGATTCAATAAATGAAAGGTTGTGATTTCAAACATTAACTTCCTTGCATGATAAAAGATGTTCCTTCGTCATTAAAAAAGTAATTAAGGTGATTAACATAACAATGACGATTCACTTTAAATTTAAATATTTTATATATTGCTTTTAAATTTTGACTACTCTTTGATTTTTAGGCATTTAGGTTTTTTTACTGGGCATTTAGGTGACTTTTAACTCAGGCTATCGTTTTACCTTTACCACTCTTGGGTTTCTAAATGGTGCTAATGGAGGTTTGAAAATCTCATGGTACTAATGGAATGAAAACCAAAAGGTGGATTTTGAAAATAATTATTGCATGATTAAAATAATCAAAATAATTTAAGATTATATTAGGCTTAGGGTTTTTATCACTTAGGAACAAAGTTAATAGAAGCCATTTCTCATGCAAAAATATCCAAATTCTTTATCAATGTTCATCAGCCACAATTATGTGGTTATAATTATGTGGTTATGCTAGTTGTCATGTGGCTATGCTAGTTGGAATTATTTTGATGATCATAATAAACAAGATGGTAGCATGATCCACAATTGACATGAGGAAATGTATTTAGACCTTTTGTTGGAAGAGATTAAATAGACATAAAAAACGTTGAGGAAAAAATGCATGGGAACACAATTACCACAAAAGACAATAGATGTTACCAAAAAAAATACACAAATCTTCATAGAATAAATTGAACGAATTACCTCCCAATCCAATTTTATAAATGAAACAATAAATATATAAGGAACGAGATAATTAAAAAATCCAATTTTATAAATAAAACAATAAATATATAGAGTAATAAATATATAAAGAACGAGATAATTAAAAAATCCAATTTTATAAATGAAATAATAAATATATAGGGAATAAGATAATTAAAAACATTGGAAACATAAAAAACCATGAAAAAAAAAGACACGATAAACAATTCCCAAGTGCAACAAAAGAGTGTAAAATAACAACAAAATGTAGAAGAGAGATAAAACATCCATAAGAGAGTATATATATCTAAAAACCAACGGAATCAAATAGGACCAGTACAAAAAATTTAATAACAAATTGTGCAAAAATAAAACAGAGTGCCCCTTATGTAAAACCTTGATAACAAATTGTGCAAGAGTAAAACACACCACCCTTATGTCATATTCCTAATTGAAACATGGCTATACCCCAGAGAAATTGGGAACCGCCCTGTAGGGGACTAAAATATATAAAAAAACACCAAAACCATGTTTTTTAAATAGCATAAAAGCTCTTCCATAATTAATAAAACCTGTGTTTTTTTAATTGGATTGTCTGCATGTGCGTTCAGATCACCTAGCGTTCCCCTTCGCTGCTGCTAACATGGTTCTTTCAGAATCGTTGGCTTCACCGTCCTTCACTTCCGTTTTAACAACTCGCATGACATTGTCGACCAATTGCCCCTCATCACTTTCAAAAAAAATTCACAATGAAATTAAATAAAGTGTGATATACCAGTCATTCCGACAAATTAAAATAGCTAAAACGAAGAAGGAGACTTACAGGTGGAGGACTCACCCATCATATCTCTCCAGCTCGAAACCGTCTCTCCCTGTCACTTCCATCAGAGCTTCTTTCCATATTTCAATACTGTGGGAGTGGTATTGCAGCCTTTCTCGATGAGTTTCTGGTCAAATGATTTTTCCCGAGGATGCGCATGGCTTCAACATACACTCCATTCATGCCGTCCACGCGATTCCACCAAGTGTCTGTAGGTTTCACATCGTAAAAGACTGGAATAATGATTGACTCGGATTGAACCATAAGTACAAACTCATCCACAGACCATTCTGATTCGCTGATTCGACATAGCCAGCCTGTAGAAAAATGGTTCATATGGACATAGGCAACTTTTTCGTCCTCTTCCTCGTAGTTTGGTTGACCTCACAGGTCTTTGCAGTAACTACCGGCTAGGTCCAAGTTAGCGCTAGGCCTCTGCTACTCTCTCGATACTCTGCAGATTTCTTTCACTACCAACACAACCATAAGCTCAACAGGCTGTGAGAACCTCATACAACAACTATCCCTTAGAGAAAGACAAGCGGTGACCTCTAGCGTGGTCGCAAGCACTGTAACTCTCTCGGATACGGTGGTGAATTAAAACCTTCGGTCTCCATCAAGATTTCAATCAGCGAAGTAATGCACTCACTTCATTCGTGTCTTTGTATAATGAAACTGATAAGTTGTTTGAAGAGAGAAAGAATAACTGTAGAGATAACACCAATTTATCACCTCATATTTTTGGTGATAGTTTCTATATCTATATCTAAAGGAAGGAATTGTTAACTATGAAACATTGAAATAATCATATAGGTTTAATAGTTAAGAATATATGTTTAGTGGGAGGTTATAAGTTCAAATCTAGAGAGGACAGGGTATGTATACCTCCTTAGATTTAGGAGTCAAATCCCTAAGGCGAAAGGATCCCTTGTCCCTTCCTCATACCATCAGTCTTTTCTCATACCAATTTATATGAATTATATGAATAAAGAGTATTTCCTTCATAGAAAAAACACTAAGAAGAGGGAATCCTCTAAAAGGTTGGGGAAGTGTGTTGACATTTCCTTAGCCATGATTTGAAGAGTTCTAAGGTTAAGAAGAAAAAGAAAGGTTGTCATGCCTATCATATTTTTATAGGAACATGTTAACATTCTGGGCTTATTACTATAATATTAGTTAAAATCTATTAACATGCAAATTGTGGAATAGAAAAAAATATAAATACAAAGTATACGAAGCCATTTTGGATCAAATAAAGTTGAAGAAAATCGACAAAACCCACCATTATCATGTTTAGCATAAAAAACAAGAATAAAACGTTAACTAAGATTTTGGTATTTGTCATTTTACTGCCCAAATCAAAATTTTATAAGAAACAAGGACTAAACAAAATGACTTGTACCACCACTTATTGAAAGACATAACTTAATATAAATAAAAGGGGTTCATAATGCTTGTAGGGGACTTAAGTGGAATGATATGGAACTTTCAAATGATGAGTTCTACAAAAAGTGCGCACTCCATATTATTCATTAAGGATGAGGGGGTTCAAAAAGGGAATCAGTAAAGGGAAATGACACACTTTGGTGAAGAGATTCTACACTTCTGCAACACACACACACATTATTTTGTGCCATGGCCTCGAGCAATGGGAAAGGTTAGGGGAGGTTACGTGTTACACACATAATGGTCAAAGTGTGTTAGATCACATAATTATTTTACTGAACATAATAGACAAGATGAAAACACTCACGATCCACAATTTCCATGAGGAAATGTCGTTGGACCCTGGCCCATTGTTGGAAGAGATTAAGTGGACAAAAAGGAGGTTACAAAGATAATGCACCATGACATAAGTACCACAAAAGACAATAGGTGTTACCAACGAAAATATATAAATCTTTAGAACATAAATTAGGTCTATGGAAGGAGATAATTGAGGCAATACAAACAACATTGAAAAGTTGGAAATATGAGAAACTAGGGAAAGTAAGGGCAATGACAAACAATGTCCAAGTGAATCCATGGTTCAACAAAGAGTGTAAGGTGGCAAGGGGATGTATAAGAGAGATAAGAACACAGAGATTCTTGTGTAGGTAACAAGGGAATGTACATGAGAGATAAGACCAAAGAGATTATCACACTATATAGTTGATTATGAAGAAGAAAAAGGTAAATTTGAGAGGTTAAAACAACTAAAATAGTTGATGGTGGCAAAGAAAAACCAAAATCCTTTTGGAGGGCACTGTAGATCCAAAAATAGGGGGTAGCCAATGATGTCACACAAGGCCTAGTGGTTATCTCATGTGAGAATTTGTATGAAAATCCAATAAAGAGAAATAACCGATCAACAATCAACATAGAGGAAGTCTTCATGGAAGAGGATGTGCAGATGGGTATCAAGAAGATGGCTTTGGAAAAAGTGAAATGTTAGCCTATGACTTCTATACAATCATGAAGACCTACACCACCTTTGTATATTTCACATTATGTGATATAAATTTTATCCTAAATGTGTATTAGATCTTATTTTTCTTCGTCCTTGCCTTATCTCTTGCTGATGTGTCAATGTGAGAGAAAATATAGTCTATGAGGTGGTTTTATTCATGTATTATATATTTGTATAATTGGAATGAACACAATGAGTAGAATATGGCTTAAGGCCTTTTCCACCAAGTTCGTGTGTTCTATTGTTCTTCTTAACATGGTATCATAGCTCCTTTAGTCTTAAGGGCCTAGTAATTCCATGGTAGTTTTCCATGGAAGGTTTGCAATTTGAATATTGATGAGGAAATAGTGCAAATCCAGTTTTAATCATAGTTGATCTAATTTATGAGTGGCTTAGATTTGGTTCAATGTAACGCCCCATATTTTGACCTTAGGTAGTTAGAACATTGTTTTTTTAGTAATCTTAATAATTCAAAGTTTAGCATTTGTTTGGAGCCAGTTAGACTGTGTTAGACATTGAGATGTGTACATCTACACCTATTTGTATGTCACATCACATATTCTCATGAAAAATATAGTTATTTGATTGTTTAAACATGAAAATTAAAATGGGTAAGTTCGATACATGTATAGCAATTCAAGTTATGTTGTGAATGTATAATAAATGCAATGCATGATGTAAATAGTGTTGGATCATGTTGTCATTGATGCCAATGGTTTGATTTATTGATGT
>JASDQU010207645.1:11214-28340 GCA_032191745.1 Picea mariana | reverse complement strand
TACCCTTTGTTTGGCTATCTAGCCTAGTGTTTTCTTCCAGAATGATTCTCTGTCAAGGTTAAGGTGCTCGGAGGGTGGCTTCGGCCTATGGTTGGGTGACAAGGGTATTGTCAATGGTAAAACGAGCACACATCTTTCACATTATAACAGATACCATATATAAAACCTACAAATACTTACAAATTTAATTGACTAAACATATTTGGAATAAATTAAGTACAACACCAACAACTAATACATCAATACTAGAGACAAGAGACAAAGTCAAAATATATGTAAATAAATAGTTGCATGTAGAGGAAAGGAGAATGGAGAAATTACCTAATATTAGATGAAGAGAATCTTGACTTACTGCAAATCTGCAACAATCAACATCCAATAGCTCCAATTGAGCAACAATAAACAACTGTATCTGATATGAGAAACCACAATTGAGGGATGACTCACTTCGCAACCAATCACTCAACAAATATAACTAAGAGCTCTTGAGCCCTCAATCAACAAAATTATGTTAACATCTCTCACAATTTCCTCCACATAAAGCCCAAGGTCAAAAAGAAAAATCCCCAAAGGTTAAGATGCCCTCACAACCTCCTCAACATCCATTAAATAATTATTGTTCAATTCTATCCATGTGAAAATATACATGCATATACTCCAATTGTCATCAACCGTTTATCTCTTATCTTTTCTTAAGCACCCAATTTTATTTAGTGTTTTTTTAATGAGTTTTACCTTTAAATTCCACTTTACTTAATTTTAGTTATTCTTTTCTTTTTACTTTTTATTATATAATTAGTTTATTTATTTCTATTGTTGGTGTTATTATTATTAGTATTATTATTATTTTTTATTTATTTTTCATCACCAAAGTGTAAAACTAATTCAAATATGTATAATACAAGGAATTACAATTTGACGTTGTGGGGGGGAAACTGAGCTCACATTCTTTTGGTGTAGGGGAAGTTAAGTGATCATCCCTTGTGGTCACGACACTAGAACACCATAGCTCTAATGTGTGACACATTAGTTTCCCTCTAATGCACTATGTAAATAGTTTATTTCATATTCCTAAACTAATCAGGTGGTATGCCATTATTTTGCAACAGTTTTGTATTTCTCTATATCATTGTTGTAGTGTGTTTTAGAGGTGACATGTCTTCCCCTTTGCTTCAAATCTTTTTACTTTATCTTTTGAGAGGATTTTTATGACTCAATTGACATTTGAACACCTCCCTCCTAGGTTGATGATTGATGTGCCTATGTGCATGTGGAGATAGATGTTGACTAAGAGGGTAAAACCGAAGTACCCATGTAGGCTAGTGAGTTCATTGGTTTTGGATTTGTTAGCCAGTGAGAATGATCATATATTTCATATTGAACAACATCCATATGTAGGGATGGACCAAAAAGGATGTCAAAACATCTTGTTAATTCAGGACAAGCCACTGCATGAGAGAGGTAATATGATCATTATCTTTTGATTAATATGCTTGCATACTTTTTTGTCTTATTTAATGTACATGCAATTGATTATAAGATTTTGTTTAAATTGTATAATTATTGTTGTCTTCTATTTTTCAAATATTGGCTTAGATGTTGGTGAGGATATTCCCTATCCTAATGAGGAGATGGTTGAGGATGATCACATATTCCATGATTAGGTGGAAGATAAGATATATACATTGATGGATCGTCATAGAGTGGTGTCAGTATGACCTTGAGAGATCATGCGGGGCATTGATATTTCACATATATATTTGAGCCTTCCCCGTAATATGATGTTATTGGTCCATCTTGTTGTATTTTCCCTCAACCTACTTGAGAGGTTGAGGGCTTATCCGACATCTCCTTTCTCCAAAACATTGACCACTATCTCCTCCTCTAGCAGGATGACCACCAGCTCCTTCCCCTCCTCCTCCTCCAATTGCACCACTAGTTATGACACTTTTTCCACCATTTGCACCACCAACTACTTCACCTATTGCAATCACTATTGATGTTATATATTCTATGGTCACATTGGGTGATATACTTCCTAGTGAAGAGCTAAATGAGACCTTACATTCCACATTGTTACCTAGTGGAGGTATTGATCATGCCTCTATTTATGGTGGCAGAGGCACTAATGCCTTTGTCTTTGATGATGAACCTAGCTAGTAGTAGTTGACATGTACATTGATTGTTGTGATGCGTATTTGACATTTATAATTGACTTGAGATGTGTGTTTGACATATATATTGATTTTGATATTATCGTTCATGTATATTATGTTTTTTCATATCATGTTGATGTCAATGTCGTTTGATTGATAAATATATTATGTCTATGTTCTTTTTTAAGGAACTAAATATTGTTGGATATGTGTTATACTCTTTGTGTGACTAGAACTAGTGTCTACATTGCACCAGAAGTGCAAGGGGGTAAGAGGGGGGCGTAGCGCCCCCTTCCCGGGGGTTTATAGGGGGTAAGAGCCCCCTTTTCCGGGGGGTTTTCAAGGGGGTGGGATCCCTTGTGCACACGGTTTTAGGGGCAGTGCCCCTGAAATTTTTATTTTATCGGTTTTCGTGTCCATTTTTGGGAGGTTTTTTGGCACATGGTTTTTCAATGATGGTTTTCTATTTCCAATTAAGGAATTAGGGTTGTTGACTAATCTAGGTCATTGGATTAGGGTTTTGAATGCCACTGGATCCTATATGTATATTTTATTGTAAACAATGTATGGTGTGAATGAATATAGAATATGTTGGTTTTCCCAGTTTAGGTTTCCAGGGGAAAAATCTCTGTGTAATGTGTGCATCTGCCATTGTATCTTTTCTGTTCTTTTATTGAAAATTTGTTTGTAGTAAATAATTGTACAAGGTTAAAATATACATTTGGTATCCGAGCAATTATTAGCTTCATGGGGATGCCTTTGTGGTCAGGGGTTTGGCTTGGGACTTTGATAATCCTTGTTACAGTGGGAGATCCGCGGTATTGATTCTTCAAGCGAAAATAAATGGTGAGCAATTAAAAAATAGAGATCGAGAAATTCAATGGGAATATTTTTTAGTTGTGGAAGCTCAAGATGGAATATCTGTTGGTAGATAGAGATCAATGGATCATGGTGGATCCAAGTACTGCACCTACAAGAATGTCAACAAATGACTGGAAAAAGTTGGATCTGAAGGAAAAGAGCACAATCTGATTGTGTCTCTCAGATTCAATATTATTGAATGTGTCAGGGGAAGCTACAACCAAGGAGTTATGGAATAAGTTGGGGAACTTGTATTAGTCTAAGTCCCTGGTAAATAAATTGTTCCTGCGGAAGAAGCTATATAACCTGAGGATGAGAGATGGAGACTATGTGACAGAGCATCTAAACACCTTCAATACTGTGGTAAGTCAGTTATTGTCTGTTGAGATTAAAATTTCAGATGAAGATAAGTGTATCAGTTTATTGTGCTTTTTACTAGACTCGTGGGGTATTCTAGTTGTGGCCATAGGTAGTAATACAACTACCTTGAGTTTCGATGATGTGGTCTCATCCTTGTTGTCAGAGGAGATGAGATGGAAGAACATTGAAGGACAGAGCACAAATGCATTATTTGTAAGAGGATGCTCCCAAGAAAGAAATATATCTAAGTCCTCAAGTGGGAGATCTAAATCTAAGGGTAGATCTAAATCTCCTAGAAAGTTTGTAAAGGTATGCTGGAGATGTGGAAAAGAAGGGCACTTCAAGAAGCAATGTATATCCAAAATTGTTGAGAAAGTGAAGGGATCTAAAGGTGCTCCCTCTACATAAGAAAATACCTCCAAGGAAGAAGGAGGGGATGTGTACTTGGATTCTTCAAGCACACATGTAGATCTTGAGGCATGGTTGGTTGACTCAAGTGAATCCTTTCATATGACTCCCCATAGGGAGTGGCTCTGTGAATATGAAAGGTACGATGGAGGCAATGTTTTCCTAGGTGATGAATCGACAACCAAAATCATAGGACGAGGAAAAGTCAATTTGAGGCTCATATATGGAAGGATTATAACACTTTCTGGTGTTCTGCACATCCCAGGGTTGGCCAGAAATTTGATTTCTATAAGAAAAATGGACGATGTAGGGCTATAAATAGTATTTGAAAAATAAACCTGCAGGATGGTTCGAGGAGAAATGGTGTTGTTGAAGGGATTTTGGATAAGAAATATGTATAACCTACAAGGAATCACTATTAGTGATGGGTGTAATAGTTCCATTGTTCCTAATATTGGAGTAGAAGAAGAAAAAACTTCTATAGTCTCTAGAGAAAAGGTTATGCTATGGCATCAAATACTGGGGCATATCAGAGAGAAGGGTCTTCAACTACTACATGGTAAAGGTATGGTTGAAGGTATGTCTAGCTACTCTCTGTACTTTGATTTATGTGAACATTGTGTATAAAGTAGAATCGGGTAAGATTCCCCTCTGGTGCAATGAGGGAAAAAGGAATTTTACAGCTAGTGCACAATGATATGTTTGGACCTATCATGGTTCCATCATTGGGAAAATCTGTGTACTATGTCTCATTTATAGATGACTTCTCGAGGAATACTTGGATATATTTCCTCAGGAAGAAATCTGAAGTCTTTGACATGTTTAAAGAGTTTAAGGCTATATGAGCATGTGATTGCGGGGCCATCAAAAGCGGTTTGGATTCACACTGCTTTTGGGCCTGCAATCCACCACCTTCCGCCACGTATCACTTTTACCTTACCATGGTTTCAATTGTGAAACCACTCAAGAAAATTATCACCCGAGCATGTTGCATCCCCGCAATGGACTATGGTCGTTGATCTGGTCGTGGTCTGTGATCTAGGCGCACCTATGAAATCTCAGAGTTCGGGCGCTAGTTCCTTTTCCTCTGGCTCCTTCTTAAATGTGACCAAGGGCTATGACCTCATGCAAAAATGTGATTGCGCGCGCGGCCAAGAGTAGTTTGAAACCAAAATTATTTTCCCCACGCAATTCACCACGAGCCATCACCTGTCCCCTTCTCAAAATCGTGGTTTCAGTTGCATCCCGCCCTCAAAATTTTAAAACTCGAGCACCTTCTGACCCTGCAATCAAGCGTGACCATTGATCTCATGATCTCGAACAAGGCCCTTCAATCAACAGCTTAGCTCTAGTGCTTTCAAATCGACGGATCATATCTACTCTTTCTCAAATCGACGACCGCGATTTGCTTTGCGATTCAATCTTCAGAGTTTCAAATTTCAAACCTCCTCTGCCTTCAACTGATTTTATCCAGAGCTATGGATATGATGACATGTGCCCCCCTGAGATCAACGACCAAGATGATTTTGAGAAAATATTCCAAAGCGATGGATCCGATGATGCATGGCCCCCTGCAGATCGACGATCCAGATTCACTTCGGGCTTTCGACACTTCTGGATTTGGGAGTTTCAAATGTGAAACATGAAAAATCTCCCAGAGGAAAATCGACGAAGTGATGTGGTGGCCTGATGTCATACGATGTCAAGACTGTTCATGTGTCATAAAAAGGAGGGTAACATGTGTCATGACCAAATGACCTAGAATGAGCACCACAGATCATGAATGGTGAGTGTGCCACATGCTTCGACACTTTGGGCTTCGGCTATTCAATGCTTCAGGGGCTTTGACGCTTCGGGATTTTTCAATACTTGACTTTCACGATTTTTCAGAGCATCAAACTCTAAAGCAAGGGATCTGCCTCCACGTGTCTTCTTGCTTTGAATGACTCGGATCATTTCGGGAGTTTGGGATTTCAGGCTTCGGGTCTTCGGGAACTTTGCACCCTTCTCACTTCAAATCTCTTGAAGGAAAAACTCTGAAGTGAATGATATGTTGCCACATGTCCCCACCAATGGATGGTCTAGGTTCACTTCGGGGCCTTCGACACTTCGGAACCTCGACACTTCATCCATTCGGTGCTTCGGGACTTCGGAACTTCGACCATTCAGTGCTTCGGGCTTCGGCCCTTCGAGATTTTTCGATACCTTAATTTCACGATTCTTTGGAGTGTCGAACTCTTAAGCGAGGGATCTACCTCCACTTGTCCCCTTGGCTTGGACAACTCAAATTACTTCAGGAGTCTGGGCTTTGGATCTTCGGGTCTTTGGGAGGTACTGTCACCAAGATCAACGGCTCCTGTTGATTTGAGATCAACGGTCCATAGTTGTTTTGGGTGTCCGAGCTTCGACTCTTCGGGAATTTTATGCACTTCTCACTTCAAATCTCCCGAAGCTCATTTCCTTAAACTCTCGGATCGGTTGCCACCTACCCCCCTTAAGATCTATGGCTCATGTTCGCTTCGGGCTTTGGGACTTCAGACTTTTGGTTTGGTGCTTTACTTCGTGCAATTTTGAAATTTCAAATTTCCGTGAGCCACTGATCTTTCTCTCGCTCAGATCCTACGACTGGAACTGAGCTCGCTCGCCTGCTAATATTTCCAAGCCAATGTGAGATTCTCTAAACACTGCGCTTTAATGCTTCATGTGCAAACCACAAACTTGGATGACCTGTTGCGCTTGACAACTAGAAAATATGGAGGAGCCGACCATGGAAAACAGAGTTGTCAGCCTGAGGTACCCCTGTGGAAGGATTTTCCTGCAGACCCATGCCAATCTGAGCTCACGTCTAACAGAGGGATTCATGCTCAGATGAAAGGATTTGAATGTAGTATCCAGGTCACACTCCTGGTAGTGGTGGATTGTTCTGAGTATAAATAGGTAGTTTTGATATTTTGTTAAGGTCATCAACTGGTTGAGCAGAGCTCCCTATTTTGTAATGTTTTGATGCCAAAGTTGTTCTTTGGTTATGTATCAAATTTGAGACTTTTGCATTAATAGAAGCCAACTTCTTTCATTTCTTTGTAAAAATTGTGCTAAAACACTTGAGAATGGAGGATCCAGTCAAGGGTCGTTGTTTTATTGTAATGTAGGTTTGATTACAGTATTGTTGTGACCGGTTTTAGTAAGCTTCTTTGTTGTCTTATTCCCTCTTATGCTGAAAGGATCAGGCATGGAGGATCTAGTCGAGTTGTCGTAGTTGGATTGTGATGTAGGTTTGATCATTATGTTGTTGTGACAGTGTTCCTGTGACATATTTCAGTGTATGAAGCTTGAGTTCAAGAGTGCTCTTGAGCATGAGTTTTTCTTCACCAAGCGGCTTGAAAGCCTGAAGCCCATGGTAGACTTGTCCACTCTCTCACTAAGTCTTCCTTCTGCTTGCCCTTAAACTCAATTCACTGACTAAATTTAATGAGGACCTCACTTCCATGTGCATTTCTTGCTTATTTTCTATGTTAGAATCATTCATGTACTAAGTCTTGTCCATTTCACCTCCACTCATAAAACCAACATCCACCGAACATTCTGATGGGTATTGGGCTTATCCTCTCTCAATATGAGGGTGACTCTTAGTGGTAACACTTGGAAAACATGAGAATAGTTTTGGACAAATTCCTCGAGGGAAACCACTGGATAGGGGTTTTGAGCACACCATTGAGCTAGAGGAAGGAGCTAAGTTGGTCATCACCACACCTTACTAACACCCAAAAAAGTTTAAAGATGAAATTGAGAAGGCAATCAAAGATTTGTTGGACAAGGGACACATTAGGCCTATCTCAAGACCATTTTCATCTTCAATTGTATTGGTTAAGAAGAAATATGGCACAATGAGGATGTGCATTGACTACAGTGCATTGAACAAGAAAACCATTAAAAACAAGTATCCAATTCCCAGGATTGATGAATTATTAGATGAGCTCCATGGTACAATTTATTTTTCGAAGATTGATCTTTGCTCGGGATACCATCAAATTTGGGTGAGAGAACATGACATCCACAAGACGACCTTTAGGTGCCATTATGGGAATTATGAGTTCTTAGGTATTCCCTTTGGGATAACTAACAAACCAATTACATTCCAATATTGCATGAATCACATTTTCAACAAATAATTGAGGAAGTATCTATTGGTTTTCTTTGATGAGTTGTTGATCTATAACAAAACTTAGGAGGATCACCTCAAGCATCTGAATAACATTTTGAGCATCATGGAGGAACAATATTTGTATGCTTAAGAATCTAAATGTGAATTTGGAATGGTAGATTTCTTATACTTGGGGCACATTATTGGGGAAAAAGGGGTACAGGTTCATCAAGAGAAAATACAAACCATTTTGGAATGGATAACACCCAAAAAAATCACAGAGCTCTAGGGATTCCTTGGCATTTGTACCTACTATATGAGATTCATTAAGGGGTTTTCAGATCTTTGTGCACCTTTGACTGATCTAACCAGGAAGGGTGTGTTTAAGTGGACAGAAGCAACACAACAAACTTTTTATAAAATGAATAAGGTCATGATCTCATGCCCAATATTAACATTACCATATTTATCCTAGCCATTTATACTAGAGTGTGATGCACCAAGAGAAGGAAATGGGGTTGTCCTCATGCATAACAAACATCCTATTGCTTTTGAAAGTAGAAAACTCTGAGGACTTGAGTTGTTCTATACCATACATGATAAGGAGATGATAGCTATCATGCATGCGCTAGCTAAGTTCAGGAAATACTTGGTTGGAGCCAATTTTATAGTCAAAACCGATCGCAACAACTTCAAATACTTTTTGGAGCAAAAAGACCTCAATTAAAGACAATAGAAATGGGTGAGAAAAATCCAGACCTATGATTTTGACATAGAGTTTGTTAAAGGGAAAAATAATGTTGTAGCAGATGATTTGTCTAGGACCTTCAACTTATGCTATGTCATAGATATCAGTTGAATGGAAATCACATCTTTTGGTGGAGTACTCCAAAAATAAATTTCTATGTGAACTAATGGATGGAAAAATTCAGGATGATCGGTTTCGGATTTTGGACGACCTTATCTACTATAAGGGAAGGATTTATGTCATATCAGAATCTAAATTCAAGGGGAAGGTGCTTATGGAATTCCATGATTCACCATTGGCAGGGCACCAAGGGTTCTTCAAGACTTACAGGCATATTAGAGAGAGGTTTGTGTGGAAGGGTCTCAAGGAGGATGTTATACACTATGTTAGAGAATGCATAACTTGTCAATAGAACAAGGTTGAGCATACTCATCCGATAGGTTTGTTGCAGCCACTCCCATTCCAACATATAAATGGGAGAGCATATCCATGGATTTCATCACTGGGTTGCCTAAGGTGCAGGGCAAGGATGGAATTTTTGTAGTTGTGTATCACTTGACAAAGTTTGCAAATTTCTTTGCCATATCCATGGAGTATAACGCGTCTTAGTTAGTAGAATTTTTTTTCATAGAAGTCTTCAGATTGCATGGCTTACCCAAGAATTTTGTGAGTAACAGGGATAACATGTTCATGACCACTTTTTGGAAAGAGTTGTTTAGGATTGTTGGCACCAATTTGACACCTAGTATGAGCTATCACCCACAGACTGATGGACAAACTTAAATAGTAAATAAATGGGTGGAAGGGTACCTTAGGAAATATGTGGCAGGACAAAAGAAAGCATGGGTCAAGTGGCTTCATTTGGGGGAATATTGTTAGAACACTACCCATCATAAGTCCAATGGCATGTCACCCTTCAAGGCACTATATGGCTATGATCCACCCACCTTCATGGAGATTGCGCTTGGGGACAATAGGGATCCTATGGATAAGAATTGGATACAAGAAATTCAAGAGATACTTAAAGAGATTAAATATCATTTGTAGAGGGATCAAAACTAGCAAAAGATCTATGTAGATAAAAATAGAGTGGAGCACAGCTTTGAGGTAGGGGACTTGGTCTATTTGAGGCTATAGCTATATCATCGGTCATCTATCAATAAAATTGGTGTGGAGAAACTTAAGCCTCATTTCTATGGACCCTACATGGTGAGTAGAAGGACTGGAGAAGTAACATATGAGGTTGAATTTCCACCAAGGAGTAAAATCCATAATGTATTCCATGTGTTGTGTTTGAAGAACGCATTAGGCCAACATGTGACCGTCATTGAGGATCTACCACCACTTGATGAAGATGGCCAACTAATTCTAATTCATGAAGACATATTGGAAGTCATGGAGAATAGGTTGAGGAACATGAGTATAAGAGAATATCTGATTAAGTGGAAAAATTTACCGATTGAGGACGCTTCTTGGGAAGGTGAACATGTCTTTCAACATTTAGAATTAGAATTTCTTATCGGAAAGAAATTTCAAGTAGGGGAGACTGTAAAGGCATTTAAAGACTTAGTAGCCTAGTTGTTCCCCCTATGCTATAGTCTCATCCAAATGGGAACTAAGGTGGGTGAAATATGTCACTAAAGAACTAAAGTCAAATTAGGAAAAGGTGACATTGGTAAATAAGGAGTATAAGTTAAATGGATAATGTGAGATAACTAAAGAAAATACTTTAGAAATCCAATCAATAATATAAGTGAGGAGAAGCTCGAGTATAAAATAGGATGAGGGTGCCTCACTTCCTCATTCTTGATCATTTTCACTTGCAACTTTGATCTTTGGAAGTTTAAGCATTTTGAGGGTTTTGAATAAACAAAAACTAGAGATCAGCATGGAGGTGAAAGATCCCTCTTTTCCTTGTCCAAGATTGGACAAGGTGGTGAAATATTCCACCCTCTTCATTCTATTCCGTTCAGATCTATTTAAGCTATTATCTATGAGGAGAGGCGCACTGTTGGATATTTTTTTGCAGGAAGGGCACACTGTGCAAGTTAAGGAATATTGATTTGGGTTCTAGAGGTGGGATCTTGAAGAGATCTAGTCTTGCATGCATTTTCCATACCTGGAGCGACTCTTCTTGGAATTATTCGAGGTTTTTCTCCTTCAATAATTATTATTATCAGAGCTAGGCGTGAAGACTGAAGGAGGGCGCACTTGGGGTTAGAGATCTATTGTTTGGTGGTCAGATCTTGCATATTTAGCAAGGGAGATTCATCTTATGAGCCGGAGATACTCTTCCTTACAGGAGATCATCATTTTCATGGGGTTTTGAGGCTAGATCTGAAGAGATCGAATCTCTATGGGTCTCTATAGCTAGTGAGGGCACACATCAGCTAGAGAAGATAACAATTTTGAGGAAGGGAAAGAAATTGATCTTGTAGATATCTTACATGCAGTTTGTGGAGGTTCTTGGGAGTCTAAATCTCGATTCCCTATTGTCTTTTGGAGGTGTTATTAGCCACATCTTCTATCCTTATATATATTTTCCATATTTTCTCTTTTATTGTATTGAGGTTAGTTATATAATAAATAAAACCAGATATGAGTTTGTGGCTAATACTTGCTATTATTTATATTTCCTTCATTATTGTTAAAGATAATTTTTTCATGTGAATTATTTTATGTTGTTAAACTTAAAACTAAACCTTAGCATGAGCCTAAGGAGGCTACTGGTGTGAACTATTTGGAAAAACACATCAACCAGAAAACTAAAACATTAAGCATTCCATACAAATCCACTTGGGAATATTACACACACATGGAACTTTCCTTCTGCATTCTTCTTAGATTTTATCTTTTCCTTATCCTCATAATTTTTTAGTTCTTTCCATGTCCTAGTTTCTCTTCTTCTCCTCCAAATCTTTGACTGATTGCAACCTTCAACACACATACTCTAAATTCCAGCATGAGGCTAAACATAATGGATAAAATTTGAGTGCCCACGAAATCATAACAATTTTGTGTGGCTATTCCTCTGATAGTGAATTGATGCAGCCCATGACAACAACAAATAAAATTGACCCACAATGAACCTTGCACATTCACCTTACTCTTCCACATGGTGGTGGCTCACTGTTATTTTCACAATAATTATTTCAATAAAAATAGACAACTCACGCCCTTCACTCAACAACATGAGTCCAAGGCTTCTTCTTTCAAGTTGAAATTACACCTCTCTACGAGAAACACCATTGAACCAACTCTAACGAATCAAGAAACATGTAGCACATATCGATTTAAGGAAACACACACACCAAATCTTATTATAGTCACTAGGGTCTAGACTATCCTCACTACAATAATAATTTGTTGCAATAAATTAGAAACATCCACAACATAATGTTTCCAACAACAATTGAACCAACACAAAAATATCAACTTCTCCACTAATCCTTGACTCCACGTGCTCTGATAAATAACAACCTTATTTGAGAGTGGCTCCTCCCAGTTCTGTCTCCACTAAACCTTCACTCAGATCCGTCACCCCCACTCAAATGGCTTGAAAAAAAATGGATAGATCCCTCAATTGGTATGTAGAGTCTTCATTCAGTGACTCCAGATCTTACACAGTTTCCTTTCACTCAACTTTTCAGGCCATGACTTTTAGCTTTCGACTAGTTCTAGTAGATTTCATTTATCTCATATTTGCATATTGATTTTCTCCTCTACATGAGCTTCACTCTTTCTACATCGTCTCTAGAAACCTCCTCTCTTGCAACGCTTCTTCAATTCCCACAAACTTTTCTCTTTTCACTTGGACAATGTCCTCAATAATGTAGCACCTCTCTTCTATGTGGTAACACTTTTGGCTCAACCTCACACAACTCCTCTTACTTACGTAGTTGCTCAAATCTCACAGGAAAAACAAAAAAGAACAATGATGCAACTCCCTTTCTCATGCGGATTTCACCATAGTGGTGGAAATGATTCCTACATAATAACTACAATAACTTCTCAAGCAATGAAACAACTTCACAAAACCCTTATACCTAACTAGACTCTAATACTAGATGATGAAATCAGAGCTAGCAACAAGGGACATCTGGAGTATATGCTCCAGAATCATTTGAAGAGGAAATTTTATTAATTTATCATTCCCGTGTGTCTTTCTACTGTACAAATGGTCCATTTATATAACTACAGATGACCATAACAACTATTTCATAATTAGATGATTAGTTCAAGAATATGCATAACTCTCTCCACAATATATCCTAAAATATTTCCATGAATCTCTCAATAGATCTTCATCCCTAACTTCTATCATTTCTCCTCATTTATAATTCATAAGTAGACATCTAGAATCAGTCTACCTCATCACAAAGCCATCATATAATTTATTCATTAAACATCACAAATAGGATTTATTCTTTCATACTCTCCTTAACGAGCACTTGTGATATTGATATGCAATCTCTGTCTCTTCAATCGTCTTTTGAATGGTCCCATCTTCATCTTCTATTATATTCACCTTTTCCACTCTTTATCTTCATATTTATTCTTTTGGTCTTTTCTCTTCATCCTCATTCATCTTCATCTTGTACCTGAAAAACATAAACATTGTTGAAGTCCATATAAAAAAGTTACCATCCACTGAAATACATGGGTCCCCAATCATTGTGTCCATCGGTCCTCTAGGAAACCTTTTCTCGTACATGGTTCATCAACCATTCTTCCATCACATGTCTTCATACTTGTACCTTTTACTCCCCCTGCATCATCATCAATCATCATCTTGGTTTTTCTTTGACTTACCTGTAACCATACTCTCAATGCACCTACATCACCAATGAACTCAAGATCATAAAGGTACTTGCAAACATAACCAAAGTATCAAATCACTATCTTTCCCAAGGCGAGCATAGCCATGCTCAAGTGGAAAGACAAGCATGGCCACGAAATCAAGTACATTGTAGATCCATGAAATATATATAGAATGCATAATCATGGCCACGAAGAAATATGTAATGGATCCATGTCGAACACAGATCATAGCCATAAGAAAATACACAGTGGATCTATGACTCAATGTACATCAAGAGAACAATTGAGACTAAGTGACAATTGGTTCTCCAAAATAGTAAAAATGTCATACAAGTAGGTGGTATAGCATGTGCAACTCGGGCAATAGCATAAGAATGAGATGCTACTACAACCCAAGGTCTTCATTCCAAATCCATCGATTTTACAAATCTACAGCATATGAATTAATGATTTGATGTCGAATATAATATACCTAAAGTATATTACCACTATGTAATGATGTATAATCATTTATGTTGTACTAGTAGTCATATAGATCAATATTTTATATTTATTGTATTGTAATTAATGATAGTTGTAATCAAGAGTTGACCACACAAATCAATGAATTAAAAGATGAGAAACAATGAAGAAGTTCAAGATCTAAAAAAAAATCAACAAGAAATTATTAGAAAAAGATGAAGAAATTTATTTCCTAAAAGATCGTAGTCAAAAACTACTTGCACACATTGAGAAGTCAAAAGATACAAAGTAGTACAATTATAAATTAGAATAGAAGAATCAAGTTTTCAAAAAAAAAACACTGGAAAAAGATGATTAGAGTTTCTGCCTAGGGAACCTTAATCATAGGTTTTTTTTAACAAATCAAAATGTTAAAAGAGGAAAAACAAAATAAAGTAGAACCAATAAATAAAGGTGATAAGACATAAAGTAAAGTTCTAGTGATGGAAATTAAAAAAAAATGTTAAAAAATAGCAATTTAACAAGACAAGAGACCTCAAAAAACAACTACGAGTACCAGAGAACGAGAATTGTGACTTATAAGAAAATGATCAAGTATCGATTTGAAAAGATGTCACGATTCAATGTGATAGAGAATCTCGGGAGAAACAAGATACAAAGAGAAAAATTGACAAAAACTTATTAGGTAAAGACAAAGAAATTAATTGTTTGATGAATCATAGTCAAATCCTGCTTATGGAAGTAAAAAAATAAAAATGTAAGGATATATCAATCTTGAAAGTATATAGGAAACATCCATGGATGCAATTGAATCAAGGAAGCTTTTAGAAGTTGTGACTGTAGCCAAAGAGACTTTAACCGATCCAATTGAATTAAGAAAGTTATGGGAAGTTGATATTGTAGATAAAGATACCTCTATGGAATTGATTGAAGATGAAAATCAAAGTGTCATTGTTGAAGAATCTTTATTAGTGGAAGAGCATCCAAAAATGAGTTCAAGAAACAATTCAATGACAAATCAACATCTATAGATTCAGTGATGGTTATAAGTCCATTGATAATTGATGAAGTCGTTGACACACCATTAAATATGAAAATATCACATATTAACATGGTGACTCAAGTAAATCACCAAAATATTAAGAAGTATCAACTTATCAAGATATCATCTCAACACCCAAATCATAAAAGTCATAGCATGTCAGAATCAACGTACCCATATACAAAGGTACATGACTAGAGTCAATGTTGTACTTACATATTGAAGCATCCAAATATCCTTATAACTCAAAATAAACAACAAAGAAGATCAAATCCAAAATATTATCAAATATTTTGAGAAAGAATACACCTACGATGGATTGATTCTTTCTCAATGCGACAATATTGTTTAAAGATTCAAACATGTTATTGCCTTGTATCCTCAACTTTATCAAATAGGTGAAAGTTACAAGAAGATGGATCATTATATCAAAATAAATGTTTTTCTACATGAGCATTGAGGATAAAAAAAAAAATTCAAGGGAGGAGGACTTGCAATATACCTAAAGTATATTGCCACTATGTAATGATGTATAATCATTTATGTTATACTAGTAGTCATATAGATCAATATTCTATATTTATTATATTATAATTAAGGATAGTCATACATTTTCTTGAAGGATGTGACTTATCACCCTTTACATGTATGTTGTAATCATTTAATCATCAATATCATGTACATTCATATACTAAATAAATATTATTTAATATGGATATATGGTATTTCTTTATGTTGCCTTTATGAATGATTTCATGAAGTGAACTAGGTTCACTTTAATTGGTATCAAAGCAATTGTTTCACTGACCTATGTTTAATTTTTTTTTTCTTGTGGTAACACAAATTTAAAGGCTCATGTCCCACTCTTTAAGAAATTGTTTTCAATCAATTGGTCTATGGTCAAATTTATTTTGCTAGTGACAAATAACTTTTGAGCTCTTGGATCAAAATCTTTAACGGGAAAATAATTTTTTTTCAAATGCTTTTAAAGTAGACATGAAGAAGTATCAAGTCAATCAAAAGATTCCATAGTGACAACTCTCTCTCTATATAGAGAGAGAGAATCCAACACCACGTATAACATTACACCTAAGAAGATCATTGTAATGAAAATATTAATGGAGCCATTTTAAAATCATTTTATAAATAGCCAAATAATATTTAAGGATTATAGAAAGAAGTGTAACTGGTGAGGAAAAAGTCAATTTTTAAAATATAGACACTTATATTTGTATGGAGAAATTAAAAAAAAAAAAAAAAAATCTCTTTCTACCTAGAGGATCATATAAGTTTTAGGTATTATAAGAAGTCATGTAAAAATGTTGATAAATTGAAAAGTTGTAATTGAAAAGTGAATAATATGAAAATATTAGAAAAATATGGAAGTACTAAAAATATATAAAAAGTGGAAATCTTAAAGTTTATAAGACATTTTTGGTTAAATATGCTTATTAAAGAATTATAAGACATCATATAAACAAAGACATTTTTGGTTAAATATGCTTATTAAAGAATTATAAGACATCATATAAACAAAGCAAACATGGAAAAGTCTAATACAAACTCAAGTAAGAAAGAGTAAAACTTTGTAAAGTAAAAGGTAAAACTTTGTAAATTTCTAATAAACACATAAAGTATTAAGAGCCTTTAAAATTATATGGTTAGTTTCAAGAAAACAAATCAAATAAACTATTATTTGAGATATCGAAGCTAAGTTAAGGAAGGGTACACATTCAAATATTGCCTATAGTAAAAAATCTATGAGAGGAAGAAGTATCAAGGTGTATCAAGTTTATTTCAAAATGTGTGTTAAAGATACTGATGGAAATATTTTAAAAAAAAATTAATGAAAGGTCATTGAATAAGAAAAAGAACTATACTAAGGTTTTAAGTAGAACTCTCGTTGAAGCACATTATTTGTGGGACTATCATATCTTATATATTTATATTAAATACTATTTATTTATTATATGAATATATATGATATTGGTTATTTAATGAATACAATGGATGTGATCACCCATCGATAATGAAAATGGGTATCAAGATATATAGTACATTATAACAAGTGTGAATATATGTATTGACATTGAATACCTGTAGAATATATCAATATGGGGATATTGT
>JASDQU010207645.1:0-11194 GCA_032191745.1 Picea mariana | reverse complement strand
TTATATGAATATATATGATATTGGTTATTTAATGAATACAATGGATGTGATCACCCATCGATAATGAAAATGGGTATCAAGATATATAGTACATTATAACAAGTGTGAATATATGTATTGACATTGAATACCTGTAGAATATATCAATATGGGGATATTGTTGTGTTCTCATTATCAATAGAAAGGGAGCCTGCCATCAATGATTGCAAGGCCTAAGGTACTATAAAGGTCTCTAGATTCATTCATAGAGAAAATTGAGTCAATGTCAATAGGACAAGATCCACAAGAAGGAGGGCATTAATGCATCCCCCATTGACCAACATGATTGGGTATTAAGAACATGGTATGATTTGAAGGTCTTGGAAAGAAAATTGAATGAACACACCACCAAGTATGTCTCTCGCATGCACCAGATGAAAGTAGCACACAAAAAACACCATTTGAGCAACAACCAATAATGAAATCTATTGACAAAGGTGAGAAATTCCAACAATGATGAAAATGGAAACCAAAGTACATCATGGATCACACTATGTGAATAATGGTCTTGTCGTCGAACATATGGGAAACCCATCAATCAATGACCAATGATGAGATGTCATATGTTGAGCACAAGGTGACCTACCAATGATGAAAGTAAGTCCCATGGTTCTACCAAATCTAAGTATATCTCCTATATAAATGTAGAGTAGTCTATAGGTCAAGACTCCCTAATAAGAAGGAAATAATGACTCCTCCCACACTAGCACATGCTAACACTGATTATGATGATGAAATTGCAAACAACTTAATGACAAGTGAGATTGACATGAGCAATCAAGCAATATGAGGACTAGATGACATAGGATTGAAAGACATCCCTTGAACATAAGCATGACACAATGTTTATTTGGGAAATAATTGATACCAAAAGGGACCAACGATATAAATCTTAAATGCAAGAGTTATTGATAGATTCTCCATATTGATTGGAAGAACAACCAACCAGAGGAATAATAAACTCATGAATCATGGTTCATCTCCTAAGACTATACTAAGACCTAATTTGTGAAGGATAAACATGACACATGTGATTTATTCAAGGGCAATTTACCTAGACCTTTGCCACATATAGAATGATTATAGAGGTCTCAATTCCTTCCTTGCTCTCTTTTTATAAATATTTGATTTTTTTTTGTCATTTTCATATTATAAGGCCTAAAAATATAAAAAGAATGCTAAAATACGGTGGAAGAAATGTGTGTCACAAGGCAAGAAACTATGTTCCAAGCACATGGAATATACCTATGAAAAAAAAAAGCAAGAAAGATACTGAGCAAGAAATGGACACTCATTAGCAAGTTTCTTCCAAGGTAGGGTAGGTCTGAAATGCACAAATAAGTAATGTGAAGGAAAGTGATAGTTAGAAATAGAAAGACGACAAGCATAATGTGGCAAACTACAATGAGACATTAGGCAGAACAATGCATTTAGTGATAAGCATAATAAATGCAAAACAAACCAAATATAAAAGTGAGAGCCCCCATGGGAATGGTGAAAAGTAGATGACAAAGATGAATGAGATTCATAATGCCATGTCAAGGTATAATGGCTCCCACTCCTACCATAAATTAATAGGATGGCTTCCAGATGGAAAAAAGGTGCTAAACTATGGTAGTCCATTATAGGAAATATCTTCCGTTCGAGTAGGGAAAACTTCAAATAAAAAAAGGATTATGCATTAACATCTAATGGGGTTGACCTTATGGAAAATTTGGGTGGAAAAAGGTTCAAATGTAGCATAACAGAGGGGAAACCTAAACCTATATTCAAGTTTCAAATATACCTAATTGGATCATGAAATACATAAAGTATGATCCCTAAGCACGAAAGAATCCAACTCAAAATCACGTACCCAAGAAACAAAATAACATGATCATATCTAAAACATCCAAAAGAAAGATATAATAAGATTTACTTGGATTTATCCCTGAGGGTTAGCTCAATTGGTCTAGATCCAGACATGAATTTATCATGTTTGTTGTTGGTCATGGGTTTGACTCTCTTGATTCCCCTAGGGCGAAGCCCTATAATTAGGGCCGATGTTTTACCCCGCTTACCATCCATGAGACACAGAGAAGTATTCACGGGGTTTTCTGTGAGTATATTTCCTCAGAAATAAATAAATAAATACTAAAAATAAATAAATAAATAAAGAGTTACTTGGATAGGGGTATCTTCAACCTTGATAGATTCAATAATATTCATCACCATGACAAAGTATACTAGCAAATACTCAGAAACAACAATGCTTGAGGACCTAAAAACATTGATATAAGATTCCAGAGGAAAATCAAATATGAAATCACTGACAAAGTATACAAAAACAAACTCAACATATGAGCTCAAGCTTAGAGTGATGATGGAAAAATAGGTGGCCTATACTCAATTATTAGCAACTAGTGCAATTATTAGGAGTGAGTGAAGATAGATTGGTGTTGTCAAAAAATCCAATGGATGGCTCATATATATTGAAGCTTGGTTACTCATCCCTATTCGTGGAAAAATCAGGAGTAAACTTGGATTGGTGGTGATCATAGATATGGAAGTTAAAAGTTGTCACTCAAGACAAAGATTCTTTAAAATATATATATTCTTGTTAGTGCTCTCTAATAAAGTATTGAACTCCATGGCTCTTTTCAAGCCTTCCAAGATTCAACAAAATATGCATACCTTTATTATAATTTATTTATCTCTTCAAACCCACCATATCCAGTATCATAGGAGTCAATAATGTTTTTCTTATGCTCAACGCATCAATAACCTTGTTTGATCTCCCAAACCTATGCTTCAGTATAAATGTGTAGCTTTGAAATAGTTCCACCCTCTTCGTGTGTCATTGATTTAACTTGCTCCTTTGTTTATATATTTCTATGCTTGATGGTTGGTAGAAAGGAAAAATTCCTCTAGTAACAATTAATGCCTCCACTTCTTCAATCGATGAACGATCACATAGAACTCTTGATCATACACATCATACTTTTCCTTTGCACCGTTGAGATTCTCACTAAAGAATGTAATTGGCTTTCCCCCTTAGTTAAGCACTACTCCAATTGTTGTCTCGATGACATCATAATCCACTTGGGAGGATTCCACAAAACCATCAAAGCTAACACTAGCTTCCTAATGATTTTCTTCTTCAACAATTCAAATCCATTTTGTGCCATTGCATTCCATTGGAACTCTCCTTTCCTCATGCATGTTGTTAATGGTGTGCATATGCCACTAAAATTCCTAATGAACTTTTGATAGAAGCTAGGTAAGCCATGAAATATTTTTACCTCAAAGGTTTTTTCTCAAAATTGTCCACTCTATAATGGATTTTACTTTCTTTGTATCCATCTTCAACTCCTTTTGAGATATAACAAATCCAAAGTAGACCAACTATTCATTCATGAAGGAACATTTATGAGAAATTTTTCGTGCTCCAATTGATCTAGTACTTGCCTCAAATAATTGAGGTGCTCCTCTTTTGTCTTGCTAAAAATTAATATGTCATCGAAATAGACAACTACAAACTTACCCAAGTAAGGTTTCAATGCTTCACTCATTATCATCATAAAGGTACTAGGTGCATTCATTAACCCAAATGGTACCACTACTCATTCATACAATCCTTCCTTTGTCTTAAAGGTTGTGTTCTATTCATCTCCTTCATGTCGAATTTGGTTATACCTACTCTTTAGATCAATATTTGTGAAGTACTTCGCTCCATTCTAACAATGCGTTAAATCATCCATTCTCAATAATAGAAATCAATACTTGATGGTAATCCTATTGATAGCTCTTGAATTGATGCACGTCTATCATTATATTCCTTTGTTTGGTGCTAGTACAACAAGTATTGTACATGGGATCAATCTCTCTCTTAGGAATCCTCAGTATAACAACTCATGAACTTGCTTATTGATGTCCACACTTTCAATAGGGGTCAATGTATGTGGTGCTTTGTTTGGTAAACTTGAACTTAGAATAAAATCAATTTTGTGGGAAATGCTCCTCACACATAGCAGTCCATTCGATAACTCATTTGAAATAGCCTCCTTAAACTTTGATAACAATTCACTAACCTTTGTTTCTATGTTACTTCCTTTCTTTTATGAATGTAAAATCTTTGGAAAAATGGGAAAGCAACATATTGCCATATTTTCCTCTTTTAATAACTCTTTGGTAGCATCAAGGCCACTACCACTGCTATAATTACTCTTATTGTTGTTGTCTCATTTTTCACTCATCTCGATTATAAAATTATTCTTTACTCCATCATGAACAACTTTCTTGTCAAATTCCCAAGGCATTCCCAACAACAAATGGCAAGCATCCATTAGCACTACATGACACAACTCTTGGCAATGGTAATTCCCAAGATGGAAATTTATCAAGAACTACTATGAAATAGTGACATGGTCTCCCTTTTGCAACCAAGAGACTTGATAGGAATTTGAATGTGGGGTGCATTTCAACTTCAATTGTTCAACAACTTCCTTAGACACTAAGTCCTCAGTGCTACCATCATCAATAATAAGTGAACAATGCTCACTTCCAATCTTGCATTTTATTTCAAAAAGTTTCCTTATGTCGTTCCGGGTCTTGATGCTTTGGCTTCAACAACATTCTCTAGAACATAATATTTTCCCACGTTCTTAGTGCACTTCATCTTTGAAACCCCTTTGTCGGTTTTAGTGCATAAATTCTTCAATATCTGATAACTTGAACCAAAGACAACAATCCAGAATCTTGTAAACAAACACAACTATGTCACATGTAAGGAACCATGCATATGGATCCAATATGCTTGATACTTTCATGAATTGTAGAGAAGAATTAGTCCAAGTCTTTGTATATATGGATGACTCCTTTCAAATAGTTTTATTCAGGTGTTTTTTATTCACCACTGGCATCTGATATTTGAACCAAAAATTCTTATCAATATTGGTTTATATTTGCTTTATTATTGTTAAAGATGATTTTTTCATGCAAACTATTTTATGTTGTTAAACTCAAAACTAAACCTTATCATGAGCCTAAGGAGGCTACTGATGCAAACTATTTGGAAAAACACATCAACCAAAAAACTAAAACTTTAAGCATTCCATACAAATCCACTTGGGAATATTACTCACACATGGAACTTTTATTTTGCATTCTTCTTAGATTAGATCTTTCCCTTATCCTCATAATTGTTTTAGTTCTTTCCATGTGGTAGTTTCTCTTATTCTCCTCCAAATATTTGACTGATTGCGACCTTCAACAATCATACTCTAAATTCTAGCATGAGGCTAAACATAATGGCTAAAATTTGAGTGCCCATGAAATCATAAAAATTTGGTGTGGCTCTTCCTCTGGCAGTGATATGATGCAACCCATGACAACAACAAATAAAATTGACCCACAATGAACCTTACACAATCACCTTCCTCTTCCACACGATGGTGGTTCACTGTCATTTGCACAAAAATTCTTTCAATAACAACAAACAACTCACGCCCTTCACTTAACAACATGAGTCCAATGATTCTTATTTCAAGTTGAAATTACACCTCTCTATGAGAAACACCATTGAACCAATTATAACAGCTCAACAAACATGTAGCACATGTCGATTTAAGGAAACACACACACCAAATCTTATTACAGTCACTAGGGTCCAGAATATCCTCGCTACAATAATAATTTGTTGCAATAAATTAGAAACATCTACAACACAAGGTTTCCAACATCAATTGAACCAACACAAAAATAACAACTTCTCCACCAATCCTCAAATCCACATGCTCTGATAAGACTTTATTTGAGAGCAGCTCCTCCCAGGTCTGTCTCCACTAAACCTTCACTAAGATCCGTCACCCCCACTCAAATGGCTTGAAAAAAAACAGATTGAGCCCTCAATTGGTATGCAGAGTCTTCATTCAGTGACTCCAGATCTTACACAATTTCCTTTCACTCAACTTTTCAGACCATGACTTTTAGCTTTCGATTAGTTCTAGTAGTTTTCATTTATCTCATATTTGCATATTGATTTTCTCCTCCGCGCGAGCTTCACTCTTTGCACATCGTCTATAGAAACCTCCTCTCTTGCAACTCTTCTTCAATTCCCACAAACTTTTCTCTTTGCACTTGGACAATGTCTTCAATAATGTAGCACCTCCCTTCTATGTGGTAACACTTTTGCCTCAACCTCACACAACTCCTCTTACTTATGTAGCTACTCAAATCTCACAGGAAAAACAAAAAAGAACGATGATGCAACTCCCTTTCTCACACGGATTTCACTATAGTGGTGGCAATGATTCCTACATGGCAACTACAATAACTTCTCAAGCAATGCAACAAGTTCACAAAACCGTTATGCCTAACTAGACTCTAATACTAGATGATGAAATTCGAGCTAGCAGCAAGGGACATCGAGAGTATATGCTCCAGAATCCCTTGAAGGGGAAATTTTATTAATTTATCATTCTCGTGCATCTTTCTATTGTACAAATGGTCCATTTATATAACTATAAGTGACCATAACAACTATTTCATAATTAGATTATTAGCTCAACAATATGCATAAGTCTCTCCACAATATCTCCTAAAATATTTCCATGAGTTTCTCAATATATCTTCATCCCTAACTTCTATCATTTCTCCTCATTTCTAATTCATATGTAGACATCTAGAATTAGTCTACCTCATCACAAAACCATCATTTAATTTATTCATTAAACATCACAAATAAGAGTTATTCTTTCATACTCTCCTTAACGAGTACTTGTGATCTCAATATACAATATCTATATCTTCAATCATCTTTTGAATGGTCCCATATTCATCTTCTATTATCTTCATCTTTTCCACTCTTTATTTTCATATTTAATCTTTTGGTATTTTGTCTTCATCCTCATTCATCTTCATCTTGTACTTGAAAAACATAAACATTGTTGAATTCCATATAAAAAAGTTACCATCCACCGAAATACATGGGTTGCCAATCTTTGTATCCATCAGTCCGATAGGAAGCCTTTTCTCATACATGGTTCATCAACCATTCTTCCATCACATGTCTCCATACGTGTACCTTTTATTCCCCCTGCATCATCATCAATCATCATCTTGGTTTTTCTTTGACTTACATGTAACCATACTCTCAATGCACCTGCATCACCAATGAACTCGAGATCATAAAGGTACTTGCAAACGTAACCAAAGTATCAAATCATTATATTTACCAAGGCGAGCATAGCCATGCTCAAGTGGAAGGACAAGCATGGCCACTAAATCAAGTACATTGTAGATCCATGAAATATATATAGAATGCATAATCATGGCCACAAAGAAATACATAATGGATCCATGTCAAACATAGATCATAGCCATAAGAAAATACATAATGGGTCTGTGTCTCAATGTACATCAAGAGAACAATTGAGACTGAGTGAAAATTGGTTCTCCAAAATGGTAAGACTTTCATACAAGTAGGTTGTAACACACCCACCACGGGGCTAGAAAATTTTCGGCTTTCTTTCCTTATTAAATTCTAAGGAGCCTAGCGCAGACCTTCCTTTCCCTTTAAAGTCCCTCATATGACCATGGCTATGCCCACAGTCCTTACTGAGAAGGCACTTCTGCTATCATGATACGGGGAGTCGTGAGGCAAGCGATCCCTTGCTCTCTTGACTTTCGAATGGCTGAAACCCGAAACTGGGTCCAAGTGCTTATCGAGATACACAGTAAGTCGGAACAAGTTTTGGTACTCTACCCTTCGGGGCTTCGCATATCGGGATTTCGGGATATGCAACGACAGGAGAACTTACCATTAGGTCTCCCAGGTGTCGAAACACCGAAACACCATATCTCGTTCACACTATTATTATTTCGAGATTTCACACTTCGGGTTTTCGGGACTGGCGAGTGCAAGAGAACTTGCAAATAAGTATCTCGGGTACCGAAATACCAAAACACCTAGCATTATCTGTGCTAATCCATTTCGGCATTCCTCCTTTCTGAATTTCACGAGTCGGGGTTTCGAGACTGGCGAATACGTGGGGCCCGCACTTAGGTACCCCGGGTGCCGAAATATCGAAGTATAATAACTTCTCCACACTCTATCTTTTCGGGATTTCGTAAGTCAGGATTTCGGGACTTGCGAGTACAAGGGAAACTTAACCTTGGGTCTTACGGGTACTGAAACGTCGAAATGCCAAACCAAGTCACACTATGCCAATTCGGGATGCCGTGAGTCGGGGTTTCGCATATCAGAACTTCGCAATATAAGAGGTCGAAGATTCACACCCCTCAATTACTCGAGTGTCGAAAAGCCGATACACCCGCTCCTCATACACTCGACCAAATTTGGGGTTTCGCAGTTCGGGATTTCGCAACTAGCAGGTACAAGGTAACTTATCCTTGAATATCCTGGTTCCCAAAATACCGAACATCAATACTTACCCATGCTGGTCCAATTCGGGGTTTCGCAAATCGGAGTTTCGCGATGTGCGCAAACATGAGGTTTTGCACCTAGATCTTCCGGGAGCCAAAACTCCGAAATACCAACTCTTAAACCTACTCATCTATTTCGGGATTCCATCCATCAAAATTTCACGGGTCAGGGATTCGGGACTGGCGAGTATAGGGAACTCGCCTTTGGGTATCCCGAGAGTCGAAACACCGAGACCTCATAACTCCTCCATACTATATTATTTCAGGATTAGCAAGTTGGGGTTTCGGAACTTGTGAGCACAAGGGAATTCACCCTTGGGTATTCCGGGTGCCGAAATACCGAAGTGTCCTAATCCATCCACACACTATCATTTCGGGACTCCTCGAATAGGGGTTTCGGGACTTGCGAGTACAAGGAAACTCACACTTAGGTACCCCGGGTGCCGAAACACCGAAATGTCCTAAGTCTAAGAGGGCCATTCTCTCTCGTGCAGGGTTTTTAGACTTACGCCATAAAATCCTCCAGTAGATTCTTGGATAAACTTTCAAGAAGGGTGTCCCTGTGGGGAGATCTACCCAGAGAATTACTTAAGACAATTAAGGGAATGAATTTCCCGAGAACAGACCTGAAAGCTAAATCCGTTCAAAGTATGTATGTATGTGTGTGTGTGTGTGTGTGTGTGTGTGTGTGTGTGTGTGTGTGTTTATTTTTATGTAAGCCATGGGTGGTCTTTCCAATATAAGCATGCAGCCACCATTTCTGATCAAAAACACCACATAGACAGTCTTATACTGAAACCATTCATAATTTCACAAACCATGAGAATACATGTCAGAATATTAATTTCAAGATATGAGATATAACACTTATAAAAAAAACACCAGGTTTGATGCAACTGCTGGGAGGGGTGCTCATTTCCACCCAACCGTAGGCTCAGCGATTTCGAATGGATTTACCACTAGCCACCCCTGAGCTTAGACCACGATGCTGTGAGACTAAATCTATGTTCGTCAGAAGTCGAGAACAAAGGTTACTCTCCTTCTTCTCTGCTCATCCATCACCATGTATATTTTCCAGAGTTCTTTCGATTTCTCCCCTCTTGCGATCTTTGTCGCGACTGCCCCCTCTCACACCTCTTTCCTGCCTTTTCTTTCTTCAGTGAGGTTGTGTGTGGCACGAACTTCCCCACTGTGGTCAGGTCTGAGGCTTCCATGGATGGGCGGTTCACCCCCATCCCTCATTAACTCATGAGGAGCCTCTTCACCTGCCAACCTGGCGAGTAATTCATTTCAGGGCCAGCGAGCCGCTCTTGATCTTCGGGCCAGTGAAGACCAAATACGGTATTGGTTTCGGTGGAAGTTAACGCCACCATTCTAGGTGCCTTCCACCACCTTTCATCAGCCATCGCGGTCTCTTTTCATCACATCCCCCTCCCAGCAGTCCTGCAACATATATTCATAACATTATTTACATTTGTCGACCTTTTATACTAAGGTCCATTCAAAATCACACATTCACATCTTTGAGTCTGTCATAGTTCTTGGCCAGTATAGTTATTTTTACAAACTAGGGGAAACAGGGTGTTACAATTCCCTCCCCCTTAAAGGAACATCGTCCTCGATGTTCTATCTATCAATATGACATGTATGTACATAGGTAAACAAAATCGGATATGCCTGTTTCATGGTATCCTCCATTTCCCATGTAGCCTCATCTGGGACAAAATGTTTCCACTGCACCTTGACCTGTGCAATGGTTCGGTTCCTGAGCAGAGTTTCCTTTCTATCCAGTATGCATTGAGATTCTGGTAGGAATTCTCCCTTCGGTTCTACCTGGATCACAAACCAGTCAATTATATGATTAGAATCATGTATATATTTCTTCAATAATGAAACATGGAAAACATTATGTGCTTTTACTGTGGGAGGAAGTGCTAGCCTATAGGCTATAGGTTCCACTCTATCTAGAACCTCAAAGGGTCCACAATACCGAGGTGCCAGCTTGGCACAAGCTCCCATTTTCAGGGAACTCTTCCTGGGCCTAACTTTGAGATATACATGGTCTCCCGTCTTGAACTCTCTTGGAGTTCTCTTTTGATTAGTGTAACTTTTATGTCGGTTCTAAGGGACCTTCAGGTTTTGTTTTATCTGAGTCACTTGTTGTTCCATTTCTTTCAACATGTCGGGTCCAAAAGAAATTCTATTTATGGGATTACTCCAACTGACATGAGTGTTGCATGACCTACCATAGAGGACTTTGAAGGGACTCATCTTTAAGGATTCTTGGTAGCCGTTGTTGTAGGTGAATTCCACCAGTGGTAGGTAGTCTTCCCACTTCTTGGGTTGATGCATTACATGCATTCTTAGCATGTATTCTAGTATTTGGTTCACTCTTTCCATCTGTCCATTGGTTTGAGGGTGATAGGCGGTGCTAAACAACAACTTGGTCTCTAAACCTGCCATCGGTGATTTCCAAAAGCTGGAAGTGAATTTCGTGTCTCTGTCAGATACAATCTCTTTTGGCATACCATGCAGTCTGAATATCTCCTTCATGAATACATTGGCGATGTCTATTGCCTTGCAAGTCGACTTGACAAGGATAAAATGAGCGGACTTGCTCAATTTATCCACCACTACCATGATGGCATCATTCTGTTTGGTCGAGGTTGGTAATCCAGTGATGAAATCCATGGAGATGGTTTCCCATTTCCATTCTGGGATTGGTAAAGGT
>JASDQU010207644.1:3880-21748 GCA_032191745.1 Picea mariana | reverse complement strand
ACCGCAACTAATCTCCATTATTTCTAAGTCTCCCCTTTAATGGAGAAAGAATTGACATCCACACATAACATCTCTCTAAATAGTTCAAATTGTATCTTCCCAAGAGGCTTAGTGAAAATATCAACAACATTTTCACTAGTATTACAATACATTAAAGCAATGTCATTAGATTGCATATTTTCTCGAAGAAAATGGAACTGGGTATCAACATGCTTTGTCCTTGAATCATAAACTGGATTATTTTCCAACTTGATTGAGCTCTGGTTATCACATTTGATTATCATAGATTTCCTTTGTTCTTCTCCAACATCTTGAAGTAGTCTTCTCAACCAAACAACTTCACAAGTTGTTGCACACAATGCTTTATATTTTGCCTCAATGGATGACAAAGATACAGTAGATTGCTTCTTACTGCTCCATGAAACAATCATGGATCCAATGCCAAAGGCATAACCTATAGTAGATCTCTGATCATCCGGATTTCCAACCCAGTCTAAATCTGAGTAACCTATCAACTCAACATCGAATGAATCAATATATTTAATACCATAATCAATTATGCCTTTGAGATACTTGAATACACCTTTCACTGTATTCCAATGGATTTCTAGAGGTTTATCCATTAATTGACTTAACACGCTAATAGAGTATGATATGTAAGGTCTGGTTGTAGTGAGATAGTTCAAGCTTCCCACCATATGTATATACATTGTATCATTTACCTCCTTCGAACCATCATCGCAGTAAATTTTTGTGTTATGTTGCATTGGAACATAAGAAAATTTACAATGATCCATTTTAAACTTCTTAAGTACTTCTCTGACATATTTACCTTGAGACATAAAGGTTTGACCAGCATTTCTCCAAACTTCAAGACTAAGGCTGTAACATCTCGCTCTTGTGCACTCTGAGCGAACTTATTCTTTGAGGACACTTGCTTGCAAGTGATCTGGACTATTATAGTATTGTTCGTTTGATTATCATCATGAGATATTATGGATTGATGATATGTTATTTTGTTGTATTCACATAGATAGGTGTTATTAACTGGCTTCTCCTGAGTGTGTAGGACTTTGGACATTGAAGATTTAGAGGCATCGATGAAACCCCTTGGACTCTGGATCAATTCAGGGAGAGGATTGTTGGGTTTGAATGTTATTGATGTGACACATGTACATATGATTAGATGTTATGAGGATTGATTACTGTTGCTGACATGATTCATTGATGGATGCAGGCTGACGATAGATTTTCGACCAAAATCACATGTGGAGTAGAGGGTTCATGCAGGACAACCAGAGACTTAAGGGAGAGGTGTGGACAGCAGCCCTGCCACAGCCTACTAGCACTCTCATCGTGGCTCGAACTATAGGTTAACGATTACCTAGTTCGAGAAGACCCACGATGTCATGAGGTAAGACTATGAAATTTACTCACGATGATTCTAAGGGGCGCACAATAAGGTAGGGGCCTTATTCTTTAGAGGCCCTTAGTCTCCCACAATATCACCAGGCGGAGTATTGACTCCAGGGGTTTTTTATGTCTACCAAGTCAGTAAAGAGGTGAGCGACACCCTTAGAGCACGTAGTGCGTCCTGAAGGGTACATCGCGCAAGGAAAATGGAAAGAGACGAGTGGCACCCTTGGAGTACGTAGTGTGTCCTGAAGGGCACGTCGCACAAGGAAAATGGAAAGAGGCTAGTGGCACCCTTGGAGCATGTAGTGCATCCTGAAGGTTACATTGCGCAAGGAAAATGGAAAGAGGTGAGTGGCACCCTTGGAGCACCTAGTGCGTCCTAAAGGGCACATCATGATTTTAACTGGTAAGTGAATAAACCTAGATGGCCTTAAAATGAATGATGTGTTAAGTAAGATTAAAAACAATTTTCCCTAAGAAAATGTCGCCCAACCTAGTGAAATTAAACATGTAACAAGAACGGGGGTAAGAAATTCAAATTTATTTATTAAAGTCAAAATTTTAATGGAGGATTAAAATTTAAAAAGGGAATTGGTTGTTTTTATCTATATTTTCTAAATTAATTTTAGATAAAAAGAAAAGAGGGTAAATGGTTGTTTCATCTACACTTGCTAATTCAATTTTTAATTAAAGAAGAAAAAGGGTAAATGGTTGTTTCATCTACACTTGCTAATTTAATTTTTAATTAAAGAAGAAAAAGGGTAAATGGTTGTTTTATCTACACTTGCTAAATTGATTTTTAGTTAAAAAGGAAAAAGAGGGAAACTTAAAAGAAATAGGAAACTTAAAGAAAAAGGGGAAACTTAAATAAAAAGGGGAAACCTAAAGAAAAAGGGAAACGTAAGGAAAAAGTTAATTGTCTAACTTAATAAGGAATCTTTCCTTTAGAACTTTCTAATTATGAACACAACTAGGAATTTAGTAAAGGCGTAAGTCATTTAAGAAGTGTAAGGGAATTTTGGGACACCTAGGAGTGTTTTTAAGAATGCTTTTAGGTGGGTGAGGGAAATAGGAATAATTAATTAATTAATTAAATTAATTTTCTAGTGCAATTAGGGGATCGGGCGACATGTGTATGGGGGAGGTTTTTCCTAATTAAAATTTATGAAAAGGGAATTTAATGAGAAATTGGGAAACTAATTAGTTAAAAACTCTATAAAAAGGATGTAGGAGGAGGAGTATGGATATCATCTTTATGCATAACGTTACGCTGCTGAATTTTGTCTTGACTGAACTTATCTTGTGGGAGTTGGGATACCCAACTCAGATAATGAGTGGTAGCTTGACCTTGCGAGGTGAGTTGGGTGCTAGTTGTTCTCTGGTATTGTGTGCGTGGCCCCTTTGCAGAAAAGGGGGCTCAGGGGAAGAAGAGTACCCCTAGCATTGGCTAGGAGGTACCAGTGAGGTCACATTGATCGACAAGCGGGAGATGGAAGGAGTGCACGTGGGATAGAAAATACAGAGCATTCATGTTTGGCTAAGGTACGCCTGTTTAAGTTGTTACTTGAAATGAAATTAATTTACACATGTTGTTTCTCTGTGCTCAGTTGAAGATTCCATTTCCATAAGTTGTCTTGCACCTGTTTTCCTATGGTATTTGTAATCCCTTGCTTGTTGTATACTGAATTGATTTCCCTTGGCGAACCCAACTTTTGATTGTAATGACTTCTCTGTGTGGGTTTTATTGATTATTATGAAGAGATTGTGTTTTTATCTTTTGTCCCTTATCCCTTAAGTCATCAGTCTGTGCCTGAGCAGTCGATTAGGAGTCGAATCGATGGTCGTCACTTCGGTGTTTAAAGACCTATAGATTCAAATGCCCTGCTTTTTTGTGCATGGATGATGAGTGAAGGATAAATTCTCACGCATCTATCTATCCCTTACTTATCTCTTTGTTTTCCTCTTATGATAAATCTCTAATCCTTGCACCTTCTTTTAAATGAGTTTCCTTGCGTTTTCGATTGATTCATTGTCGAACGATTGGTCTTTCTGCCTTATTGTGATTGAGTATCTATGTGTTTTTCTTGATAAACTTTGCATTTCTTTGAATGATTATCTCTGCATTTCCTTGAATGATCAACTCTGCGTTTTACATATATATTCACTGATTTTTACAGTTATACATTTATATTATTTTACTTTGCATTTTATTGACCACATACTGTCTGCGTTTTAATACAGTTATTACTCTGTGTTTTTTTAATTGCTTACACTTGATAATATATGCATCTTGATCATTGAACCCCGACGTTTTGAGTGGGAAAAATATATGTGTTTTGAACCACGATATACCCAACATTCCACACGATTTTCTGGGCATATTACCAAGCATTCAACCATGATTTTATCCTTACACATTTTCTAGCATTCAACACGATTTTTTGGGAATTTTACCCAACATCCAACCACAATTTCGTGTGGCACACTACACAGCTTCCACCCTATGCATTTTGTGACACATTGCACAGATTTTGCACCAAGATTCTGACAATTTTACCTTTGTGATTTCTTATATAGTTATGGTAGTGTTATCTTGCATTTGGCTTAGCGAATCCATGTATATAAATGACAGTAACATCAGATATAATTTCTCTGCGATTTCACCTATATTTGTGCCATCAATACCATCCATTTACTCTGCGAATTGAATGATTATTGACCACGATTTTATATGTAATACTGACTGTGAATCGAACATTTATGGACCACGACTTTACCTGTAATATGTGACTGCGATTTGAATACTTGTTGATAGTGTTTTATATAATATAGACAGCATGATCTCTATGTGTTGGTTAGATAACAATTATCTCTATGTTTGGATAGACAGTATTACCTCCGCGTTTTGAATAGAAAGCATTATAACATTGTGACAATGTTACTGAATTTATGATTGTGTTACACATTGATTGATAGAGATTTATTATACCTATGATTTTGTGAGTGCGATTATATAGTTGCTCTATTATATATCTTCCTTATCATATATCAGCGGTTATAACTCTGTGTTAGCATATGAAAGAGAATTAATATTTTGGATTGCCACATCATGGACTGTGTTTTCATATTTGTTGGCAGCAATACAGTTTGACATCTTACTTATATATTGACTGCGTTTTTAATTTTTGTTATCATCAATTTAGTTTCCAACGAATTTAATAATAAATATGTGTATAATTGCAATACAATTGCAAATAAATGTGAGTACATAGATTCTGGATAGTGATATCATGATTAATAATCAGAAATATCATACATTTGATAAACAACCACATCATACATCTGATAGACAGCCTTAGCATAGATTTGTTATACAGCAATCTCACATTTATTTAATAAGACAACGTGATCATACTTTTAATGGATAACAATATTTTATTTGATAGTAACATCTTTATTAGCTTTCATTTGTTAGACAACGAACCATTAAGGGATAGCAATATATTTTAGACAACAAAATCATTAATATATATCGTTAGTATTAGACAGTGTTACTATTAATGGATAGCAATATATCATTCAGATAGCAAACATTGTTTACAATTTAGATAGTGAATTCAGTTAGAGAATTTCTTTACACTATTGTTTTATGATTTCTTTACTAGATAGCGAATTACGTTTTAAAAGACATGTTTTACTTGTTTAAAAGCAATGTTCCACATTTGGTTCCGTTTAAAGGATAGTGAACTCATCCTTAGGAAAATACCTATATTTGTTTCAGTTTTACCTTTAAAAAAAACAACAAATTTATTTTTAAAGACAACAAGTATATTCATATAAGATAGCGATATAGTTTCAGTTTGAAATAGTGATATATGACATCGAATTCTTATAGTTTGAAATAGTGATATATGACATCCTTGATCACATGCATAAGTTATGTTGATTATATTATACTGCTTTCACTTTGGTTGGCTTGTGTTCCCTTGCAGATCCAATATCACAGGAGCACTAGAGTGGAGCTAGGATGACAATGGTAAGAGGAAGCGATATTTAAACAATATGTTGCTCATCTCTTGTTAAATAGTAAAATCAATGATTAGAGATTAGGGAAAGCATCATGTTATGTTCTATTTTTTTCTAGATCTAGGTGGATCTAGGGAGATATGTTTATGTCCGCATTTACTGATAAGTCCCATAACAAAATTGGCAACCGTACTGGGGATACGACCTCCTTTTGATATTTTTCTTCCCATTTTCCTTTATCATTTCTTCCTCTGATATTTTTCATTCTCTGAGTCTATGAGTGATCCAGTTAGGCTCCTTGGGTTTAGAAGTTCCTTTGGATTTTTTGTCTTTCTCCCAATTTTTCCAAATTTACAGAGATCGTCGCACTATAACTTATTGGCAGCTTGTGACGACCCCTAAACATCACACCCTGCTTGTGAATTTCAGTGTGGCTACATCGCACTGTGCTCTGCCAATAGCCTGCGATGACTTCAACTCGGCGCACTGTGTCCCATATCCAGCCTGCGACAACTCATGTAGGTTTTAATGGAGTGAGTCATTTATCTCTTACCACCCATATTTTTGCAAATTTTTTCTCATACTTATTGTCACAAGGATATAATCTCAGACCTTCATCTTAGTGCTTGTTTGACAAAGGGTCTTTGGTTTATTTTGAGTTTTGGATTCATTTTGTTTGTCAGATTGTTTGCTAATTTAGAAAGACTTTTTGCTTACTTATGTCAAAAGGTTTTCTTGTCTTTTTTCATTTTTGTCTACATTGTGAATTTGATTTGGAAATGGTGTTGAGAGTGTCTTGATTTTCTTGGATTGCATTTTCCTTTCATTATTACATCTTTGATTTTTTCTTGGAAAGGAAGAATTGAATTCATTTATTCTTTTAGTAGTCCCTTATAAGAAATTTTTTACATTCGAAACATTTGCAAAGAGAAGAAATTGGGAAAATTTTGGTTCATGGTTATTTGGAATTGTGTTAATTCAGAATTAAGAAATTTCAATTAGTAGCTTATTGTACTTTGAAAGAAATACCTTCTCCCTATTGTAACTAGAGTTCATTGAATTGAAAATTGCAGATTCATCTCTTTTGCATTTTCTTGGGTCAAGGTCACAACATCAACAGTTTCACTTCCATCTCCCTTTTTGAGTAAGAAACAACCTCTAAAACACAACATAAATTTAAAATTTATTAGTAACTTTTATTTTCTAGGGACATTTTTCACCAACATTAGCTAGGATAGCACTTTGGAATAGTTTGTGAGGCACACTCTCCAAAGTATCAAAACACACAATAGTATCTTGTGATAGGGAGAGTTCAAATACAATTGCTACATTTTGTCTTGGGAAGCCCTTATCACACAAGGGTCAAACCTAGGTTCGCATTAAGACTAGTAGAGTTTCTCACCCTGATTTGTTGGTATTGGTGTAGAGATTGTGCATATTATATGGGTCGCTTGAAGGTATACCCACAATTATGAGTGGAATCCTTTCAAGTTGATTTCGGGCTAGATACCTTGCCTTTGCGCATGGATCGGACTATTGATTGTTTCCCCGGGCATTCGTGTTGTGGTTGGTAACCTTAGTAGCCTATCTCTTTAGGGTCTTTACATGAGGTGACTGTGGAGGGGAAAGTCTTCACGGTACCTGGAATCGACGTTGGCCAAACTCACTCGGGCTCCTTGAAAGGTATACCCACGATTATGTGTGGGACCTTGCACCATGGTATAATTCCGTTAAGAAGGTCGTCAACGTAACTTTTCCACCCACTTATCCTAGCCCCTTGTTGTCTTGATTTCGCAACATTGGATTTCATCACCAACTAGTGAATTCAAAATAAGAAGGTTTGTTTGCTTGGTTTGATTCCTAGATTTTATTAGTGAGTGTTGTTTGTTTCCTCTAGTCGACCATAGATTTTCTTCGTTCTTTACTTGGCTCAAGAAACATCAACCTTCGCCATTCACATAGGATGCAAAGGTTACCCCCGAAAGATCTGGAAGGTTACCAACCTTTGCCTCCTAACTCTTTAGAAGGCTCTCTTGAGGGAGTAGTCAACAATGAAGTAGTTTCTGAGGTTGGAAGCACACACTCTTTGGAAGGATTTCAAATTTTTTCGAACTCCTTAGAGGCTTTTCGACTCCATGTCAATCCTGCATTGAGTGTTCGATGCAATCTACATATACCTCAGATGAATTCATCCAGAGAAATTGTTCTTGTTGACAAAACTGAAGTACCTACCGGACCTAACGTAGGGTCTAGAGTAGAGGATCCACTTTTTCAAAGTGAATCATTTAGGACTCCGACCCGCACTGTTGGAAATTCTGGTTTTGGTTTTATCCATTTGATAGTATGTGATCTGTACGGTAACCTAGGAGCGAGTCTTGATCGACCTATGGCATCACAAGTGCCTGAGACGTATGTTACCTATATGGTACCTTTAGACCATTTTAATGGTACTACCAGTAGTGTCACCACCATTTCAGAAAAAATATTGAGTGGTTCTCACTTGATCCATACTCTCCAGATGGCCCATTCTACTATGGTTCTGCAAGATACCACGATTCCTACCGGAAATGTGGTGATCTCCCAAACTCCGATTGGGACACCACTTCCATATAGACCAAATCCATCACTTCCTCCTGGGTATAGAGCTTTGAATACTTTCGTTCCTATCTCTACCCAGGTTCCATTCGGAGGCTCTGGACTTTTTGTTCCTCATGGGCATAATGTTGTTGTTGGTTTTGTTCCTGCACCTGCCCAGGTTCTCTCCGAAGGGCCTTTTGTTCCTCCTCCACCTTTGCTTGGAGGATCTGGCCCTAGTGGCTCCAATACAGTTGGAGGCACCAGTCATTCATTCACTTCTGGTTACCAGATTCCTGTTGGAAGTCAACCTCAAGCTGGGGGGAAACCTCAATTTGGGGGTAAAAATCAAATTGGGGCACAACCCCAACTTGGGGGACAACCTCAGGTTGGATTCCATAACCCACTTTATGGAAAAAATGCGCTAGATCACAATCTCAACTTTGGAACCTTCCTTTCTAAGGAAATCCACAACTAGTTGGGGGGAAACATCCTCAAGTTAACTCTTTTGTACCCCCTAACTTTGGTCAACCGTATCCAGGTTCCTTGAATCCCACTTGGGGTCAAGGCGTTCAACCTAGTGTCCCTTTCCAAAGGAACCCCTCTACCCAACCCAACCTGGTGGGCTATATGCCTCAAAATCCCCCACAGCTGATTATGTCAAGACTGTCCAATTATTTGCAGACTGCTTACAGTCCTACCGGTATACCTACGGGACTTCCCCCTCAAAACCACCAGTTTCCACAAGTGAATTGACAGTTTCCTTTCCTGGCCACTTTGGATTTACCTGATCTGTCTAGGATTTTGAATGATCATATATTACATTCTCCTTATTGGCCTGTCATACCGGCCAAGTTACCCTCTAAAATTCCTAAATTTGACGATCGAGCAGGAGAAGATATGAATAATCATGTTATGAATTTTCATTTGTGGTGTTAATCCAACTCCTTGATGGATGACTCCATCGGATTACGACTTTTCCAACTGACTCTCATGGGTTTAGAAGAAAAATGGTACATCGAGTTACCACGAGGTTTATTCAACGACTTTAACACCCTAGCCATGGCCTTTCTGACACATTACCAGTTACCAATTTGATATGAGACAGGAACTGAAATTTTGATTTCTTTCAAGCAATCCTCATCCACTCATATCTCCGATCACATTCATGAATGGAGGAGAAGAAGACGTTTAATCAAAGTTCCTCTTCCTGATAAACTATTAGCCGAGTGGTTTACCAAATCACTCACTGGACCTATTGCTCATGATGTCGCCATGGGTGGTGTTTTTATTGAAGAGAGGGTGATTAGTCATGATCGGTATCTTGATCTCGTTTATTCGCAAATGGGCACACTCTACGATTTGATCCCTGACGCTCCTCATCCTTCCACCAACCCTACCCCAACCTCTCCAGTAGCTTCCCATGCTTCTGATGGTGTGATTGGCACCTTTCATGATGAGACCTAGTCTTCGCACACCAATCACACCAATACCAAATATAATAATTCCAATGCACAAAGTACTCCTACTCCTACTCCTTCCATCGGTAAGACTGTCGAGGTTAATTTTTTTCAATCCACACCTAACAGAAAGAATCAAAATAAAAAGAAAGGGAAGGGTAAGACCAAGGACGACAAGAATAATAATCCACAATTTGATAAATCCAAAACACAAACATATGATGAGAAAGATAAACGTAAACCTCATTATCCTTGCCTTATTTGTGGTGATGATCATTACACGAAAGATTGTCCAAGACGTGCCGAAGTTACTAAGTTCCTCCAAGGGATCAGGAAATCATCTACACCTGTCATTTTGTCACAACCTTTCCCTTCTCAACAGCAATCCCATTTGGTCATTCATGGCCAAGCTTCTCCTTCTACCTCATCTTATGTCCTTATGTGTACTCGTGATTCTAAAAGTAACGAAGTTGCAGTCGCAACTCGAGCCAAAGATTACTCTCCAAAAAAAGAGAAATTTGATGATATACCACCTTCGTTGGTTCAAACTTCTCCCCCAACTTCACCTCCCAATGATCCTCTTCATCTCGAAAGACCAGGTCTCGATACAGTTCTTCGCCCTCCTCCTAATGTCGTTGTTCAAAAGTCTGCATTTAACCCTCACACTCGTGTTGCCCAAAAATACAGTATTGTTGAAGACCTTGCACAAGCACCCTCTGCGATGTCAGCTCTCGAAGTCCTTCAAAGTTTCCTAGCTCAACGGAAGGCAATGTTAAATTCCATTGGTGGAATTGATCCCACAGATACTAATCTCATAATATTTGACTTGGAATATCACGTTTCAAGGCCTCCTCCTTAGTTAGCTTTTTAGATCCAAGTTGTTGTTGAAAACAAGAATATCTGTAGAACATTTATTGATCAAGGAGCTTTGACTTGCATCATGTTCGTCATTGCTGGAAAGCCATTGGCTCTCCTACCCTCATTGAATCACACAATACACTCAAGGCCTTCAATGGTATAGGCTTTAAACCCTACGGTGTCCTTACCTCATTGTCTATTACGTTGGAAGGTAAATCGGTCAATGTTGAGATTGAGGTATTCGATGCACCTCTCGATTATAACCTTTTACTTGGTCGTAGTTGGATTGATTCCATGCATGCAGTTGTGTCTACCCTTTTTCGTGTGGTACATTTCCTGCATCGAGGAAAGGTTGTTACTGTTGACCAACTGGCCTTATTTAATTCTGATTCATGTACTAGAAACATTCCCTTCATTACGAAGACACCTTCTGGTTACGAGAATGTCGGCGTGAGTATTTTGAAATATTCAAATTAGATGGGTACTTTTCCAATCCCACCACCTGATATTCCCCCTCCTTTCGTTGCCTCTATTAAATTGATATCCAACATTGTTCGTGGAACTCCTGAGTCATATGACCTATGGGTAGTACCCAACCCTGGTGATTACCTTCATTATGACAACCATATGCCCTTAAGTCCGGTTGAATATGCTTACCAAGCTATTCAATCGGCAACCCCCTCCTCTCCTTCTCTTTGTGATTCATCTCCTGATCAGTTTCATGTGATTTTTCCTACAAACGAGATGATCATGTTTGTCATGTCTATGGAAGACACTCCTTGGGACGATGGACATCATCACTCTATTCTCTTCCTCGAACAAGACACCATAGAGAGTTACCAATGGATTTCGACACCGTCGACCGTTGTTGTTATTTCTTCAATTCCTAAGTCAACACACGATGTTTTGTACGAAGGGAAATTGAGCAACATTTCACCTACCATCCCTCTCAAAATATACATTAAACCCTGAGTCATGGAGAATGTCCATATCGGGGCCTCGTGTTCTATTGACGAGGTCCACACATATAAATCCCTTTTCCAATAATTTCATGATGTTCTTGCCTGGATTTATGAAGAGATGCCAAGTATTGATCCTGATATCGTTGTGCATGAAATTAAGACATACCCAGACGCTAAACCCGTTTGGTAGAGACTTTGCCCAGTACACCCATGCAAAGTTGCTGCTATCAAGCTTGATGTTTACAAACTTCTTAAAGTTGGCTTTGTTTATCCCGTGGCTTTGACTAATTGGGTATCCAATCTAGTTCTGGTGAATAAGAAACAAAGTACCATCCACATTTGTGTAGATTATAGGGACATCAACAAGGCTTGTCCTAAGGACAATTACCCAACCCCTTCGTTGACCAGATTGTCGACGACTGTGCCGACAGTGAATATTCTCTTTGGTGGATGGTTTCTCCAGCTATAATCAAATTAATATTTTACACGTGGACCAACACAAGACCGCTTTTATTTTCCCTTGGGGAACCTTTGCTTACCAAAAATTACCCTTTGGTCTCAAGAATGTTGGTGCAACTTTTCAATGAGCTATGTCTTATGATTTCCAAGATATTAAGCACATTGTGCAACCATGTCTTGATGATCTACCGACACATTCCATGCGTCGCCAAGATCACCCGACACATTTGAGGGTCATTTTCGTACATTTACGTTATTACAGTATCCGCTTAAATCCACACAAATGTGTCTTTTGTGTGGAGTCTGGTCGACTACTTAATTTTATTGTGTCGATACACTGGATTCGTGTAGACCCTTTGAAGGTTGAGGCTATCCTTAATCTACCTCCTCCTTCCACTCTCTGCCAGCTCCAAAGTTTGAAAGGGAAGGCAAACTTTTAGCGTTGTTTCATCCCCAATTACGCTAAAATGACCAAAGGATTCACTCGGCTACTCAAGAAAGGTTACAAGTTTGTATGGGACGATACTGCTAAGAAATCCTTTGAAGCTTTGAAAATTTCCTTAACCCGTACACCATTGTTGTTTCCCCCTGACTATAGTCGGGATTACTTCCTCTACTTAGCTTCTTTGGACTCTACCATTGCCATGGTCTTAGTCCATGAGGAAGATTCGCATGACGAACATGTCATATACTATTTGAGTCGGAGTCTCGCCACTACCGAGACCAAATACTTACATGTGGAGAAACTGGCCTTGGCAGCTGTTCAAGTTGTCGAATGTTTTCGTCATTATATCTTATTACGCAGAACCACCGTTATTTATGATTTCAACCCTATGCAACATATCCTTACGCGACAATTGTTAGGGGGGAATTACTCCAAATGGATAGTGATTCTCCATGAGTTTGACTTGGAATTTGAACACGCTAAGTCTAATAAATATTTGATTTTCGTCGAACTGATATGTGACCTTCCCTCCACTGAGACAGAAAATGTGGCAGAGGATTCCTTACCTGATGAATCACTTTTTCTGATCAATTCTGATGACATATGGTACGAAGATATTATTATCTATCTCTAGAATCAAACTTTTTGGCCCAATCTATCTAGTATAGTTCGTCGTCGCATACACTATCAATCTTGACAATACATCATTCTTGGTGATACCCTTTATCGCTGTGGTATTGACTCCATTTTCTGACGATGTATCACTTACAACGAAGATGAGAAAGATTTGAATGACTGTCACTCTGGAGCATGTGGTGGTCATATGTCTAGGTATGCCACTGCCCAAAATATCTTATGAGTAGGTTATTTCTGGCCTTGTTTGTTCAAGGACTGCATCACTATTGTTCAAAAATGCCATGCTTGCCAAACTTATAATAACAAAATAAGATCTCATCTTGCTCCCTTACATCCTATAGTTTTCGTTGGTCCATTCTCCAAATGGGGCATTGACTTCAAGACATGTAACCCTCACTCGGTCAGGGGGCATGGATACATCACTGTAGCTGTGGATTATTTCACTAAATGGGCCGAGGCGATGCCTACATTTGATAACATCGGTAAAACTGCAGCATTGTTCATATTCAATCATATCATTACTCGGTTTGGTATCCCTCAAGCTATCATTACTAATCATGGTAGTCATTTTCAGAATTTCATGATGTCCAAACTTACTAAAAATTTGGTTGTTCGCCATGAAAACTCAACTCCCTATTACCCACAAGCCAATGGCCAAGTTGAATAAATCAACAAAGTTCTCATTACTATGCTTCGACAGATGATAGGAATTCATAACAAGCTGGCACACAATATTGTTCTCAGCATTATGGGCCTATCGAACATCTGTCAAGTCTGCCATGGGATTTACACCTTTCCAGCTAGTTTATGGTATAGAGGCTATCTTGTCGATTGAATATGAAATACCATCTTTGAAACTAGTCGTTGAACTTCTCCCCAATACCTCTGCTGAAGAAGAGTGTCTTTTGTATTTAATGCAACTAGATGAAACCTGTCGCGATGCCTCCCTAGTTATTGAAACTCAAAAGAAACGTGTTAAATCCCAATACGACAAGCATGTCAAGCCACGTGTTTTTTCTGAAATCGATCTAGTTCTCCTTTACGAACATGATCGTGATTTTTTAGGGGCTAGTAAATTCGAGGCCATGTGGCAAGGTCCTTACATTGTCAAACGTGTGTTGGAGAAGGGATTTTATGAGCTAGTTCATTATGATGGAATCCCTTTGAGTGAAACCAGAAATGGGCTTTACTTAAAGAAGTACTATGTTTAAGTCATTTTTGCATGGGTGCTTGTACTTTTAGTGTATCATACTCTTATATTCTTTTTTGTTGTTTGGTTTCGATCTTCAGTTGCTTACCTTGCGTTGTGCTTGGTTTCCAAATGTCAGTGTCTTCGCTACCCTACATTGCCTTCGTTGATGGCACTAGTCACAACACTCAGAACTTAGCATCTGTTGCTTGGGAAATATATGCACCTACAGATTAATTGATTAGTCTACATGGTGTTTGCCTTGGTCGTGCAACCAACAATATTGCGTAATACAATGCAGTCATCAAATTATTGACTAACATTTTTTCACTCGGAATATGTCATCTCATTGTACGAATTGATTCACAGTTAGTAGTCTTATAGTTGAGTAATGTCTACTCCATTCGAAGTCCTACATTATTAAGGGTGTATTTACGAATTTGCCTCTTGGAACGTTATTTTGATTACATTGAATATCAACACATTCCTATATGTCTAAATACATTAACATACACATTAGCCAATTATGTGTTAGACAGACATTTGAGAAATTTATAAAATCCAATCACACTTTGTACATACAACAAGAAAGACGGTAGAAGCCTCGTGTATATATAACAATAAAAGTGTTACAAAAAGTGTTTTTGTTCGAAGACCAAAATATCAAAAATGTGAAGCACATGGTTTCATATAAAAATATAACATCAAGGATGATGCTCGCTATAACATGCGACTTCCCACGCTAACTTGCAGAGCAGTCGACCGATGGAAGTGGACATGCCCACTGTATGGTGTTGATAATTCCTCGAGATATCGTCGATGGAGGCATATGGGATGTTCATTGTAATCCCCTCTAGATTCTTCTCTAGAATCTCGTAGTCAGCAATAGCTACTCCTGCTACGTCATCTCTCTCCCCTTGCCTCTGGATGGGGGATTAACCTAGAGGTTGGTAAGGTCCCAGGTCTGCATCATCAAAAAAGCATTTGATAAGGTATCGGATAAATAACACATAAAAACATTTTATATTAAAAATCACAAAAACATTATAAAAACAAAATGTACTTCTTACCTGTGTCCCCCCATTGGGAACCCTCAAGAAGAACCAAGTCTGGGTCACCTCGCAAGTCTACACCGAAATAAGCATAGTCATCTACCATAAGCATCTGGGTCCTCAACCAGTCAAATAAAACATCATTATATTTGACAATAGAACCAATCACATGGTGTGCCATGAGGTCGACCCACCTCTTCATTCTTATATCATGTGGGGCAGGTATACCCCACTCTACCTGCAAGCGTAAAGATGGGACCCTCTCCAGGAAGAAGGACACCAAAATTGAACCGTATCCAAATTGTTTCAGGTCACCATTACTGCACTTGGTTAATTGTTTCTTCATGCTTTTGAGAACCCCATCACACTAATTAAAAACTCGGGGCTCCATGCATTCTAGCGCATACTAGAAGTGGTTCTGAAGATCCATATCGGGAGTTTCACTCCCTACCATGCGTGTTATAGTGTAGAGGACAGTCTATAATGGTAAGTCACAAACATCCCTGATAGCGACCTTGTCACTATGTTTCTGTGTACCGGGTATGCAATGTTCACTAATATAGTGATTCATGGGCTTGCCACCTCCCCTGCTACCCATCAGTGTAACTCGAGCCCCATGGCAAGACAAACCGATCAAGAAATAGATATCCTCGATATCTATCTTCACAATGTGTGCCCCCACACAGAATGTCTGTTGGTTTGCATCCCACATGTGAACTAAGTATTCCAGTAACCTCAACTGGGCCCTCATGCCCTAGATATTGAAAAAATTTAGCATTCCACACTGTCGGAGGGCATTTACCGTCCCCGCGTCATTCCCAGCAATGTAATCTTCCTCCTCGTGCTCTCTCTCTCGCCATTCCAACATATTTTACCATAAAGACCTGTAATGGAACATAAAAGAGCGATTAGCATCTTCATCTCTTCCCTGGAAATTTTTTATTGGTAGATACATATAAAAACATTTTTTGATTTGCGCACGTTGCAGCCCTGCATGCTTGTACAGTGCGGAGTCGGCGCAGGTCAGCTTAAAGGCCACCTGCGATGACCTTCTCGCACATGTACCCTTGAAAATACAACCTAAAAATCCATTTATAACCAATGAAAAGCAAAAAATAATCCATGAAAAGTTGAAGGAGGTGAAGATTACCTGTTCTGTGGAGACCGTTCGCCAAATTATCAACTGTGCCTCCCGCAATCCGCAGTAGAAACTTGAGGTAAAATGGGGGTTTTGGGAACAAAGTTTGGGTGGAGTAACAATGAAATAGTAAAAAGAATTTTTTACCCATTTTTATTACTTTTTACTTTTTCATTTTTATTTTTATATTATTTTATATATATTCCACCTAAATCCTAAAAGTTCTAACGACATTGCAAGTGTTTGGTTTTTTGCATATGAAAAACCTAGGAGTGAAATATTGAACAAGGATACGCCTCTTTTGGTTCGCTTTTATACATTTGTCGCATGTACAGATCCTTTTAGATTTTTTTAGGAAAAACTCTGAGCTTAGGTTTTGTTCTTTCTCATGCTCGTAAACCAATGAGAATCTAACCGAGTATACTTTTGTCATCTTTTTGTACTCGTAATGGTAACACAAAAAATGAAACCCATGCAGTATCCTTTAAGTTATTTTCACGCTCCGTAAAAACGAAAAGATTGTTGAGCGATCTTGTTCTTTTCACGCTCGTAAAAGTATTTGAAGAAAACATTTGATGAGAGGTAGGTTATCACTTTTTTGGTCTCGTCGGATTAATTTACGAAAAAGGAACTTGTGGAGTCCTCTTTAAGTGTTTTTCAAACTCTCTAAAAATGAAAAACCCTCGATTTTTCTCTCTTTGGAATCGTTAAACAAACATAGAAAGATACCCATATGGGACCAAACCACTCCTTCTTAGGGTTCGTTAAAAGTACTCTGAGGGACTCGCCCAAAGGATGAGCTTACATCAACAAGCATATGTTATCCTCCTCAATATTTCGTAAAAATAAAGAGGTACTTGCCAAAAATGGTGGGCGAAAATTTGGGAAAGAAATGTGTCTCTTTATCCGTGTTAGTGGTAGTAATAGTCACTCTTGAACATGACACCCCCTTCATCATTGTATCCGGGTTGGGAAATACATTCATCTCTCGTTTGACCATCCACATGGCTATATGTTGGGTCCTCCTTGAGTCAATGTTTTCAATACCATTGTTGTGTCATTAATATGTTTAAGAGAAGTCCATCCTTAATAAACCTCCTATAGAGTCGGCCATCTGCAGTTATAAATTTTCTACCATGTTTGCCTTCCCCGTGTTAGTTTCGAATCATTTCATACTCTGATCTATCTCAAATATGTTACTTATTTAATGTCATTTATGGGGGATACATCAAGGCCCTTGTGTGACGAGTCTTTTCCTGTCGACCTCAGCTCATTATCCATGAACAAGACTTATAAATCATTTAGTGCCTTAGAGCCTGCATGCCTCAATGGCAGGTTTCTTCGTTTTCAAAAGTGGGTTCACATCATTGGCCCCTGATTGGAGGATTCCCCCGAGTGTTTGACTTAAACTCCTTTATTCACACTCATTGGATTGTACTGGGGTACCTTGGGAATCATTGACATCAATGGTGATTTCTGTCGCACTTGTTAACGGTTCTCATCATTAACCGGTAATCAAGTGGTTTCTTCCATGTTCGACTTCAGCAACTGTAATCGCATGGTTAGATTCATACTTAGGGATGACGGAAATGAAGACCCTGGATCATAACATTATGGTCCAGGATGAAATGGAGTATTCATGATTTGTATTGA
>JASDQU010207643.1:0-28369 GCA_032191745.1 Picea mariana | reverse complement strand
GATGAATTTGGGGGAGGGGAGAATTGGCAGAGTGAAACTTGGAGTGGAATTTACACAGTGCACCGGGGGTTGCTGGGGGTTTTGGGCTCGGAGGGCTAGGATATCCGTTGATATCCTAGGGCTAGGAGCTAACTAGTCGGCAGGGAGGTTGATTTTGGGTTGTGTTCTAAAGGAGCGGGAAGGAAGCAAGCGGTGAGCAAATACTAGCATCAGGTTCAGGTAAGAATTATGCATTGTTTTGAATTAATTTGTTATTAAATCTTGTTATATTGACAAAATTGCATACGAATGAGTTAAATTAGTAAAATTTCATGAATGATACGGAAGTTATTGTTATTTCATTACTGTGTTATGAAATTAGTTAGTTTATCAAAATAAATTGATGTAAAATGTAAAATCCAGCCATTACACAAACCTGTGGTCATCCTGGTCTAGGTATCATCATCTCTTGAATATTCTCTATAAGGAATGATATCTTCCCTTGTAGTTGCACCATATTCACATTTGTTGGGGGTCTAGTCACTCTCAGGCTCCCAAGATATCCCACGATGAATTCAATATTCATCGATTGTTCCAAGACATCTGTTAAAGTAGCTATCTGTTGTTGAGCTAGCAGAATCTGAGTCAGAGGCAGTAACCCCTGAATGTACCACTTTGTTTGATGTTCTTCATGGATTGGATGTGTTATGCCCCCTATATAATATTTAAACTTATGGCTTTATTCCTAGGCTGATTCACCTTCCCATTGTTGGATCTCGTGCAACTCAGACATAGCTTGTTGTTATGAGTGAGGTAGTTGGAACTCTGCTATGAACCTTGTTCGTACCTGGCCAAGAGTGAACACTTGAAATTGAATTTCTAGTAATCTTGGATTGATGATCTTCATGTACCACTTGAGAGTGTGAGCTCTCAAGGTAGTCTGGAATTCGACCAACTTATTCGCATCTAGAGTCCCTCTGGATCTCCAGATTGCTTCACACAAGAACCAGTGTTGCTCAACGTTTTCATCTCCCTTACCCCAAAATTCTGGGTATCGAGAAATCGAACCTCCCCCATTGCCAATGATTGTTTATATTGTTGTTCTTATCAATAGGAACCCTAATGGTCCTGCTTGTGATCTACTAGGGGATCCTAATATCCTTCCTATACTCACACTTACTAGTTGCAGCTGACTAACTAAATGTACTGGAACATAACTAGTATGAGAAGGTAGTATCGAACTTACCACATGTATAGAAGTCACTTGGGGTATGGGTGATTTGGGGGTGGTGCCACTAGATTCATGGAAATTTTCTTTGATTTGGGGGGTCTCATTTGCTTCCACTGGGATGATCTCTTCGGTCAAATTCTCAATCTCTCCTGTTATTAGGGATAAATCTTCTCTTTCTTCTTCAATATTCATGTTGACTTCTTCCTCTCTTACGTCTACACCTTCTCCTTCTTGTCTGACGTCCTGGGGAATTCTTTATCTCCATGCTTCTCTCTCATTTAATCTTTGACTAGCCAGTCTTTCCTATTTTCTCATCTTCCACAGCTCTTCCATATGTATTTCCTCTACTTCTCCTGATCTGACCTCTTTCCTCAACCATCCCGCTTCTTTATTAATCTTGTCACATCACAACTTCTCAAATATGGTGGCTCTCTTCAAGGATTTCTCATCTCTTGAGTCTGTTTCTTGTTGTTCCCCCCCCATTTTTCAAAGAACCCTTCCCCTCTCTCAAGCCATCACTCTACCCCCCACCTCGCCCTACCCCAAGAAAGGGTGTTTATTCTGCCTTCTTAGTCTAGGACATAGTTAGAATCCCCTCTCCCATCAATAAAATATTAATCCAAAGGAAAATTTCTTTCAACAAGCTTCCCCTTGCTTTTTTATTGAAAATCATCTTTGCTCGTGAAAAAGATTGGTGGTTCTCAGCTAAAAATTCGATAATATATCCTTCTAATGTGGTACTGACCCATAAATCAATCTCCCATGTGACTGGACAATCTAGCCTCTGAAGTGCCACTAGATCTAAATCTTATGCATGCAAGAATCGAACCTACTTACTTTGTGAACAAACATGTAAACACATAACCATAAAGTAGAACTTATAACCCATAAAGAAGAACTGAAATGCATAAGTAAAATATAGAGAGACACATCATATTTCTAAAATTTAGGTCCTTCTTCATATTATCTCAAGATCTTTCTTTAATTACAACCTCAGAAATACACAATAGTGCTCTATACAGACTCTCGGCTCTAGACTCATGTCGCAAATCTCCAATTCTCAGAAAAATAGATCGATTACATTACAAACTCAGGACTTGACTTGACTCGACTTACAAAAACCTCCAAGAGGGAAATATCGGACTAAACTTCCTCACGATCCAGCCAAATCACTAGCTATCCAACCTACTAACAACAAATGACCGACTGACTAAATATACAACAACCCTATTACAATCATGTTCATCACTATATATAAGCTGGGTTGTGTGTTCTATTTCAGCTTGCATGCTTCCTTATTTTGTTGCAACCATTTGTTTCTTAGCTGGCGTTGTGTTGTCTTTCACAACTGCTTTATGTTTCTCTTTCTTGTTCTATTGTCTAGCTTCTTCTAAAGCTTGCGCAACTCATTCTCAGTCAAAACTTGCACAATTCCTTATCCCAAAAATGAAGGGCCCAACACCCCTTACATTAGGACAATCACTAAAGAATATATAATGGAAACTCATTCTCTAACATAAATACCATCCCAATTAAAAGAAAGAAAAAATTTGTTTCCAGAGCTGGCCCCCCACCCTCTTGCACAAAGAAATATTATTATAAAATCTTAAAAGATGGAGGGCCAGTCTCTGAAGGTGTAAGAGGCTAACCCGGTGGGATACTAAATAGGTCTGTTGGCAGTAGGTACAGGCCTATGGTATGACTAGGAAAACCCAACAAAGTACTGAATAGGCTTGCTGGAAGTGGGGCATTCTACCTAGCGAGGATGGTAATCTGACAAAAAATAATAAGAAGAAATTCCTAAATCTTAAACTTCTCCTGATGTACAACATTAGTTGTAGACAAAGCTAACACTAAGTATGTATGTTTAAGCAAAGATTAATGAACTCCATAAATTTTCCATTGGGAACTAACTTTGAGACTATCTCAAAACTCTCTCGCCTGCCTCTTCTTAACTATATGTAGGATGTTCTATCCTATAGGTGGGGCCATATCCTAACTGTCTCATTAGACCGACATGTGAAATTTATCTCTACACTTAACAAGCTGTAAATATTCATCTATTGGGAGAATTGACTGGTTTCCTATATTTTTTATTATGAGGTGTCACAATACTTAGGTGTGTGGGAGGGGTTTCATGAGTTTAAAAATGATAACATTGCCTAGAAGAAGTAGAATCTTTGTAAAAAAAAAATATGTGTATTATTTTCATGATACGGGCTATTATGTCAGCAGTTATTTTACTTCGAATGCTAATTCCATATGTGTTATAAAATGTTGTACATTTCTTAGGCAGGCCACTTAATTTTTTTTTTATAGACTATTCATTACAGAGTTATGATTACATGCCTTATAATATGCAAGATAGAGGAACTGATTGTGTGAGCACGATAGAAAACAAAAATAAAAATGGAACACTCATATCCTACCTCTGCTCCTATTCACTATGACTATCAAAACCATTTTAAGATTGAATGTTGTGGATAAAACATCCATTACAGGAGGAATAAATTTCACTTCGCACAGGGGTACCATATGGAGTACCATATGGAGTGCAATATGGAGTGTCATATGAGGTTCCATTTAAAATACCATATGAGGTGGCAAATGAAGCGCCATATGAAGGATTGAACAAGGTGTATACACACAATAAATGCCCACGATTTTAGGTAACCAGGAATCAATTGAATTTATTTGAGTTAGTTAATGGAAATTGAGATTAAATGATATAATTATTAAGAATTTTTATGATCAAATGTGCAAGTCAAAGACTTTAAAATTGATATAACTTCTTCATCATTACGATTTCCTCCCAAAATGATGCTCTTTGAATTCAACATCGACACACTCATGCTCACACATGGAAACTCGTATGTGATGAATTCAACCTTTTCCACCCTAGGCACATTAAAAAATGGAGGGATCTCTCATTTGGTTATCCCATTTATGCAGTGCATTCACCCTCTACTTAATCACACTCATCCTTGGCCTGATTGCACCCATCCTCTATCTAATTCCACACTCTGTCCATTTCTCCACACTGTCACCATTCCTAAATGATATTAGTCATCCTCCTATGATGACCTCTTTGCTATCCCCAATTTCGCATAGTGCAGGGAAGTGTTCCTTCACGCTGGATGGGGATCATTCTTGGCTCATTTGCAGGGCCATGATGACATCATTTCTATGTAATTTTCCCTCAGATTCGATGGAAGGATGGTGGGCATGGGGTCTTTGACCTTTGTGGCCTTTGAGGAATCAATTTCCTCAGCTGCAAAGCTTCCAAGAGTTGGAGACCGCTGGTTTAAACACCACCAGTTTCCACGAGCGAGCTATAACAGGGTCTTCAAACCTAATTTTTAGAATATCTCTTGAGCTAAGGGATACTCTAAGGAGTAGATTAAGGATGAGCTAATCAACCCTCTCATAGTCATCACCATAATGATCACTTTTGATGGTAGATGTTCTTGTTTTAAATCCCACCACTTTCGATTATTATATCACTGTCAATTCAATAAACCATTGAATTTTCTCTTTTAATTCATAAAAGGTCTTGAGAAGATATCTTCCCAAGTAAAGAATAATTTAACCAATCCCCATAATAGCCTATTCCACCATGGCCTGATCAAACTACTTGTTATAGCCGAGTTGGAAAAACAGGGGAAAATGTGGGATGAGTTCATTTATGAATTTTCAAACCCTCATCTTACAATCAAGACCAACAAGAAAACAATTGATCTAGGTACTATTACTCCACCCAAACCCCATTCTCCAAAGACTCCAAACCCTCCTACTCAATCTATCCCTTTACCAGAACAAAATTCCAAGAAACTTGTTGATACCCCTGCAACCTCATCAGGCAAAACAACTAAGAAGCCTATTGCTAACTCCTCAATGCCTTCAATGTCCATTGATACTACACCCAAAATGTTACAAGGGGTAATTCAAAAAGAATTCCCTATAGTCCCCACAAATAGGAGAGGAGCTAATCGATTCAAGAGAGGATATTTTTGAAAGAGTACCCAAAATACAAGAGGAAAACCTTATGAAAAAACCTTGACCACTTAAGACCCTATCCAAGTATCCTTTGATCTTGAAAGCCCTCATAAAATACTTAGGGAAGTGTCTGTAGAAGAATTGGAGCCTCATAGAAAGAAAAAATCTGAACCTACTTCTCCTCATAAACCCCCTGTTACTCCTACCTCATAAATGCCTACCCTAGATCCCAAAAATGATATACTTTCTACATCTTTCAAGGGATCCAAGCCCTCCTTTGAGATATTTGATCTTGCTACAACCATTGAAAAGATACAACAAGAAAATGTTCAGCTGCTACAACAATTGGAAGAGAGGAAGACTTTGGATAAGCATCTTCACCATGATAATGCAATACTACAAGCAAAGGTGAATTCCCTCCAATGATTGGTTGATCAAATGACCAATACCAATCACAACCTCAGGGAACAATTGAAACATGATAAGAGGCAAAAGACAAAATATTCAGGATAAGAGGGAGAAGCTTCTAAATCTAATCCTTCTCAGTAGGTCTAGTCATATGGGGCAATTCATTTTTGTTTGTAGTGGGACCTGCAAAATATTAATTGTGGGGGTAAAGTTGGGATCATGATTTGATTGTTTAATGATGTTGATTGAATCCTTTTTTACCAATATTATATATGTATTGATAACCATTTTGAATTTGAAGGATTTCATAGTAAATCATCATAGGTTATGCTAGGTACGTGTAATTGATGTTTTGTGTTCATTTTGAGTTTAATTCAGCTTGATTTAATGATTAAAAAAAGCTAATGTGCGATCTGTGTGTCACAGGGGAAAATCACAATGTGTTTTTCCATCCAATAGCCCATCTGGTACTCCATCTGGCACTCCATCAGATACTCCATCCGACACTGCGTCTGACACTCCATCCAGCACTAAAACCATGGGCGAGTTGGCAGTTGTTATATCAGTGACTTGTGTTGGGAGAATCAACGACATGAGTTTTGTTCACCCTCATGGCCTCCAGCTACTGATCTCTTGAAATCTTGGATTGAGTTGTTACGCTGAGAGTTGAGTGGCTCATTTGGTTTCTAGAAGCCATAGGCAGTTAGAACGTATTTAATGGAATTTGTTGTTTTTAGAGGAGGTCGACCCTTCTAGTGGTCGACCTCTCAAATTGTAACTATATAAATACCACAGTAGTGGTCAGCAAAATGGGGAAGGATTGTTAAGACTTTCTAGGAATTGCTAGAATCATTTTTGTTGTGTAATTAAAGGCATTCCCACAAACTTGTGAAAAACTGTGTTTTTAATTTAAATGCCAGAAGCATGTTGATTCAGCGCGTGATTTTTTATTGAGAAGTAGCCACGACCTACTGGGGGGGGCACCAGTGGTCTAGGTGAATAATTAGATAGTTATCTTGTGTATTTTAGTTGTGAAATTTCCATTTCTTTCATTTTCCTGTATATATGTTTTTATCATTTTAACATGTTGTGTATTTGTTGTTCATAATTTAATTGTTTCAATTTCCTTTTTCCAGGTTGCTTGTAAAGGATAGTGTTAATATGTTGTGTCTTTTTAATTAATTAGTAAATAAATTACAATCTTAGTTACTAACCTTGTTGTTTGATTAAATGCTAGTTTGAATTTATGCAAATTGAAGTAGAATAGTTAGAACATAGTATTGAGTAAAACAAAGTATCGAGTTAATGCAGAATATAGAGTTTCTTTGGCAAGGTTTCGATGAATGAATAGTTTCTAATTTTGATTTTAATTCTCGGTTTGCTTATCTAGTTTTCCTATTTAGTTTTCTTATTAATTTTCCTATCATATGCTGAGATAGAAGTAGAATTGGAATTGTGTTTTTATGATTATTTCAATTTGAAATTTGAATTGTTAAATAGTATTAGTTTAGTTTATTTTGTGAAATTGCCATTTTAGATTTAACTTGCAATTTTAAATAGAAGCTTAAGTTTGATTTAAGTTTTAGTTACAAGTTTATAAGTGTGTGAATTTTCTTACCTAATCATAAGATTGCATTTGAATTAAGTAGGATAGTGTTTTCTTATTTGTTGATGATTAATGCATAAATTGAGAGATCCCATGGATTTTCAGGGTAGTTGATATTTCTTCTATAATGGCTAATCTCTCGTTAGATTGCTTGATTCATACTTTTCATTTTTCTATAGAAGTTAATATTGAATTTATCCCTCGTGAGATGTCACTAATTGTTAGATACCATCGTGAAGGCATAAGACACCATAGACATAGTCATCATTGTTGCACCTCTTTTGTCACCTAAATGAGAAAAACAGAGGTGCTTACAAGCTTAGTTGGGTTAGCTAAGCAAGATAGCAGTAAAGGAAAGGGTTAGAGAAAGAAACATACAAGACAAAGCTAAGAATTAAACTAGAAAAGAAAAGAACAACTAAACTATTGAGCATAAAGACATAAGAATAAGAAACAAACAAGACTCATGTCACAAATGGAAAGGATTATATTAGTGAAAATAAAACACCAAGAAGAAAGAGGACTTTAGGTCCCTTCTTCCTCCAAGGGATGGCTCTTGGACCCCCACAACTAAGCTCTTCTTACAACTTTGAAACTTGAAAGAAATGGTGAAAGAATCCCAACCTAATCCACTAAAAAGGTGAGTTGGATTTCCCAAATGTAATGATGTTAGTATGCTCTTGATGAGAAAAGAGGATTCCCCAAGAGAATAGTAGTAGCATAACCTTGCAAATGAATTCCTTGAAAATGTAGTGCACCCATGGCCTTGTTTTATAGCACCACTTCGAGGTATTGTGCAACCAACTTTTAGTGTGAAAAGGGGTTGTTTAGGGCATTTTTAGGTCTTTGACCAGCCACCCAGTTGGATCCAGCTGAGATTTGGATGTCAAATCAACTTGTAAGCAGAACCAAAAGTGGGTGGGAGGCTGAACAATCTCATAAATGCATCGTTCTCAGGTGTGCATGGCTTTTAGCAGCCACAGTCGTGCATCGTGCGCATGTGCGCTTTTCATGTGTTTTTGGCTTGCGCATGTGTGCACGCACCCTGTGTAGTAATAACGCACCTTAATTTTATCATTGGTTGTATAGTTTTGGACCTTTTGGAAATGATTTTGTGGTAATTTTGGTCCATGGGTGACCTCATAACTATTTGAAGATGCTGGATTCCTGTAACCATTTGCAGAAGAAATTTTAGTGATAACAGATGCCCCCTGATGGATGAGGTTAGGAGCATACGTATAGCCGAAATTCATCAATGTTTCTTCTATTGAGAGGACCGTTGTAAGAAAGAGCGATAGTGAGAGTATCAAGAGTGACCCGTTGGAGGGAGAAGGGAACCTATAGGACCCCATCTTCTGTAAGGTATGTAAAATAAATTGTGTACAAACGAGGTGGGCATGTCCCATGCTTGTGTCATATAACTCAAAAAGAAGGGTTTGTATAGTAACTGAAACTGTGTGTTGATGTAGACAACTACAGCGCCCTAGGGGGGCAGTTTGTGATAAAGGAAGAGGAAAATTCTGAGGAGGAACATACTCTGAATAGTAGGCACTGACACATGTAAGAAGTATCATGGATTTTGTAGGCATTGATAGCCCAACCAAGTTCAGAGGTCTTCAGAAAATATAAGAAACAATTGTAATAGTCGCAAAGTAAGACCCACCATAATATGAGAAAGTGTTGAAGTCGAATGTTATGGGGGTCAAAGACAATAGGGAAAAATTATGGTTCTCCTTGTGTCGTCTGAGACCTCTCATTGGAAAGGTAATGAGAGTCAAGATACTGTTGCCCTTCTGGAAACTGTGCTGATGTCGACAAAAAGGGAGACGCGACTCCAAGAAGCAAAGGGCTTCAGGGAATCTACTAGGTGAGGTTAGGAACTGAGGAGGTACATGGATGAAGTCAAGATGTGTGGAGACTGAATACTTCCCTTGGTTGAGGATATATGCGAAGGATAAGTGGCTGCAACTGTTCAACTAGATCAAGTGTCAGGGGGACAACAGGATGTGGGATAAGTTGTGCTAGAGGTGGGACAAAGTGAACAAACTCAAAGAGCAGAGGTAGGTGGCCTATGGAATACTCAGAGTTTATGGATGATGTCAACAGGAGTAGATGATAAGGAGTTCCCCAACCAAGGGTGACATGGGTTGTGTTTTCCAAAAAGGGAAGAAGGTTGCCAAAGGTGATGACAAAAAGATATGTAAATGATGGAAACAAAGGATTTTTACAAGTATCAAATGAATAAAGAATAATTTGGGATGAGTGTACAAATACAGAAATGGGTGCCCCAATGCAATATGGTTGGGCTGGTTAGGGCACAATTGGCTTGGATAATTGGTGGAGGTTGGGGGCCCCATGGGTGGGTTTCTGTATGAGGTAGATGTAATGGAGAAAAATTTGTGGATGGGCAAACTGATTGTGGATGAAATGTAGGGAAATTTGTGGATGGGCAAACTGATTGTGGATGAAATGGAGGGTTAATGATACTGCGGAGGTGCAGTAAAAATAGAACCTTGAAGAGATAACATGGTAGTCCATGGGGAAAGCTAGAAAAATGAGGAGAAGGAGGATGTGGTTGATTCAAGACATGATGTAATACTATCGGGACTCCCATCCCTAAAGAGATGAAAAAAATGCATGAGTGCCAAAGTGCCAAGGGGTACTATGAATGAGACAACTCATGTGGGGGAGAGTGCTATTGGGTGATAGTAACCAAAATGCAATGGAGGTGGTAGTACTGCAGAGCCAGATATGGGGACCCTAAAGAAAAATTTCAGAGGGTGTGACTGGAGATGCAATTTTGATTAAGAGGGAATGATTACATGCTAGTGTTGATTATATACCTAAAGGGGTTGCACTGATGTATGATGACCAAGAACCTACACACATGAAAAACAAAATACCTAACGTGAACAATATCTGAAGAGAATGGATCATACAAACATTGATTTGATAATTTTGAACATGAGCATGCGTGCCTGTATGGGGTATGAAAAAATGGCACCCCAGTGGCTAGGGATAAAAAATGGCCTGGGGATTATCTTGATGTAGATGACGGGATGTTGATCCCATGGTTGAAGACGGGTCGAAAAATGGACACCCAGAGCTTCCGAAATGGGGTTTGGAAGTTTGACGAAAAGGGTTATATATAGTTGTAGGGCCCACATTGCCACCTCATTTGTACCTGCTATCAGAGTGATTGGACAAGAGATATTCAGAGGAGATTTGGAGATTTCGAGAGAATGAGGCAGTCGATTCAGGACCAGGAAGCTTCAGGTTAGTAGTCTTATCATCCTGCATAGAATTAGGTTTTCTATTTGTAGGTTGGGCTTGTACGGAGGGTTGTATAGGGGGTTTTATGGGTGTGGGCCCCCCAGTGCATGGGAAATCCAGAAATATGTGCACATGTGCGCGCGCCTGTTATGTAGATATCCGTGCATGGGCGCACCCTAAGGGGGAAAAAAGGTGCGCATGGTATGCGTGCCTGTTAGCTAAACAGTTGCGCATGGGTGCGCGACTGTGTAGTGGACATGCACGCTGTGATGCGTGCCTATGTTTGTGACAGGGGCACATGGAGGCACCTCTGTATGGAGGACATGCATGCAATCATGCACATCTGTGGGATGAATAGGTGCACATGTGTGTGCACCTGTTGGGTGAACATGTGCGCATGTGTGTGTTCCTGTGGGGTGAACAGGCATGCATTTGTGCGCTCCTATGGGGTGAACAAGTGTGCATATGTGCACACCTGTGGGTTTAAACAGCCGTGCCTTGGGGGCAAGGCTGTTGGGTGAAAAACTCATATTTTTTGGAGATTTTAATGTGTTTATGTTCGAGATGGCTGATATAGGACTGTATTATGTGGTTGCAGGCGATCATTTGTATGATGTCGGCCCACTGGCAAGAGAGGGACTAGTCACAGCTGAGGGAGGCTATGGCTATTGAGGAGTTGATGGTTTGTGCCACTTTGGCAACCTGTGGGCTACTAAAGTTCTTCAAGTGCCCTTTGATATGGGCTCAGGAGTATCTCTTACAGTTTTTTGATCCAGATGTGGAGTCTAGATCTACATTGTTTTATGGTGCAGGGTGAGTAGTTAGCCTTCATGGCAATGGAGGATGTGTACTTTCTGACTGGGCTCCCTTTTCAGGAGATGCCCCTACTGGTAGAGCCTGTATTACCTGGGGATGGGTAGTTGGTGACCTTGGGCTGAAGGTATTGTTCGAGGGAGAACTTTATGTTATGCTCTGTAGTGAGTATCGGGGCTATGGATGCTCTAGTTCATCGTTGTGTAGAAGCGATGATTGTGAGGGTATACGGGTCCCTCATGACTCAGTGAATCAGTGGTGGTCAACTGAGGATTATGGGGAGGGCACTGGTAGGAGAGAATTTTTCCTGGGGCTTGATGCTACATGCCAAGATGGTAGGGCATCTTGACAGGTGTCGGACTAAAGACTCAGGGGACTTTGCCTTTGGGTCCATCTTGGTGGCCTAGTTTTTGGAGAGGGTGCCAATGTTGTGCCCTAGAGTTTTATTGGGTGCACCTGGTGTGCGAGAGCCGCAACTGATGCGGTGGTCGACAATTTTGATTCTACACAGTGGTGGTGAGGGTGGCCATTTTTTTCTCGGCCAAGGCTACATAGGTGTGGTGACAAATGCTGCAGATCATACTATGGTATCCGTACTATGGGGTGGATTTTCAAGGTGATCTGAATATGGTGTTACCTCTAGGGAAGGTTTTCGACCACCGAGGTATGTTTGTGATTTGTTTGATATGTTGATATTTGAGATAGTATGACATGTGTATTTTGTATAGATGTTCATACTATCATTTGGTTATTTGTATGTGTAGATGTGGGACCTCGCGGGTGTGAGGTTGAGATGGTGAGAGCATCATCTCGTCAGGAGTCAGTGAGACCACCTCGGGGAGAGCCATGGGTAGGAGAGAGATGTCAGTGTGAGGACATTGAGGCGAGACCAGTCGACAATGAGAGAGTGTCTAGGAGATGCCATTTTGATGACCCCTGTGTCAGGCCATCACATGCTCCTCTGACGGAGGTCGGGGGAGATTTTGAGGATATTCACCGCCTCTTTGAGGTGGTGCTCTAGGGAGTGCCTCAGGGCATGTGGTCATGCATCCAGGATGAGGGCATCCTAGAGAAGTGTGTTGGAGTTCCGCTAATGTGGCGGATCGTGGTTTGATGGGAAGTAGTAGCAGGTGCTGCGATGACCAGGCGGTTACCTCCAGGTCTGGAGGGACCGATAATGGGTGGGGTACCACTGTCGGAGGGAGGAGCAAGAGGTGGTGCTCTAGAGGCACCTTGAGTGTCTCTCTGTGTATTTTTGTATGTGATATATAGGTTGGTGAGCCCATTTTGGTGTAGTGACACCAGTTTTGTACTGAGGTGCTTCTTTGGCCTGCGGATTTTGTATATGATGTATTCTATGTGTATGTAAACATTTTGATGGCACTATTGACTAATTTATATATATATATATATATGGATATACATTTTGGGGTCTTTGTGATCACATGTGTGTTTTTTAATATTTATTTATGATGTCTAATCTTATATATGCTGTGACAGGCTCTTGATGGTTTAAGTATGTGTAACGATGGAATTGATGTGATATATGCCAATCTAATACAATGTTAGCTAAGTTATCTGTGATTTGATTAAATTGCCTTGGAATATGTGTAAATTTAATGAAATCAAAATTTCAAGATAAAAGTCTAACTTGCAGGTATTTGCGAAAAAGGCAAGGATCGCGAACACGGTACACATTGTTGAGTTGGAGGATGACTAGTTGGGAGTCAAGTAAGATGCTAAGTTGACGAATACGATGATGGCTAGCATTGATGAGGAGGCCAATGACAACAGTGTACTTGGATTGGTTGTTGGTTGTTGAACCCAAACATATGCCACTAGAGTGGAGCAGTTCATGTGAGGGGGTATAGAGGGCCCAAGCTACCGAAGCAAGATTTTATGTCCAACAGTTGGCGCCATCGGTGTAACTAATGTGGTAGGCCGATGGAGGAAGAATTTGTCAATAACAAAAATGATAGTTTAGAGATGAGGTATGGAAAAATATTAAAAACACTATAAAAGAAATAACCTAATGTAGAATGGCTACGCTTAAGCGTAAAATTTCTTTAAGTATAGCTCGTTGGCGGGTTCTTTGAGAGGGAGGCCCTTGGGAGAAGCCAAGATGTATGCACCTTTGGTGAGGCAATGTTGGATAATGTAGGGGACATGCCACAGGAACTCGAATTTTCTATAACCGAGGGTATCATGAGCAATATCGTAAGCAAGGATGAGGTCACCTTCACGAAATGAACGAAGGTTGACATGGTGATCAAAAGTGGCTTTTGACTATTTTTTGGCTGCCTCATTGTTCTGTAATGAAGATCAATGATCTTCATCCAGGGACTCTAAGTTCAGCAAATGCTACTCCATTGGAGCAGTGTTGGGTAATAGCTCAATTGTGGTGCGTAAGGTGGGAATTTTGCACTCGATAGGAAGAGTGGCCTCTACCCCGTGGACTAGATGAAATGGTGTGAAACCACTGGTTGTTTTCATGGCCATACGGTAATCTCATAGTGCGGAAAATAACATATGATGCCAATTAGTCTTATGTTTGTTAACCATGCACTGTAACATGGTCTTGAGGACCTTGTTAACTGATTTGACCTATCTGTTAGACTGAGGATAATATGGTGAGGCAAACTCATGGGAGAATCCCAACTGTGATGAGAGTTCGACAAAAATCTCATTCTTGAAATGTTTCCCATGATTGGAAACTAGTTGGAGTGGTACTCCAAAGCGGGATATCATGTGATTAAAGAAAAAACAAGCTGCAGTGTCAGCGGTGTTGTTGAAGGTAGGCATGGCTTCAACCCATTTTGTGAAGTAATTGACTGCGACATTGATGTATTTGTGTCCATTGCTGGATGGGGGGTTACAAGTCATGAAGTCGATGCCCCATTTACAAAAGGGGACTGCAATAATGACTAGGTGGAGAAGAGTAGGTGGTGCTCATTCTTTGTTGGCATAAAGTTGACATTTATTTCATCGCTTCATGGTGTAAATGAAATCGTGAAACAATGTAGGCCAAAAGTAACCTACTCAGATGATTTTCTGAGCAGTGGACATCCCTGAAAGATGGCCCCTGCATGCGCCGCTATGGCAGTCATTCAAGACTCTATCGGCCTCATCAATAGTCAATCATCGATGAATTATGATGTCAACCCCTCACTGATATAAGATATATCCGATGAGGAGATAGTGGGGGGCCTGGTGATTCGGCAGGATCTTTTAATGACTTATGGTTGAGTTTTAATTTTGCATGCATTAATTAACCATTTGAGAAAACTTAGTGAAGAATGAGGAAAGAAGAGGAATTATAACAGCCATATACACATATTCAAATCTTAAATGAAATAAAATACAGCAAACCATAACATGAAGATTGATAACAGAGTTCGGCACAACTTTGCCTACGTCTCCGGGCCTTTTCTCTGTGGGGGAGGCTTCTTTATTTCTGTTCAAAATCTCAAAAGTACATCACTGCAATGCCAAATGGCTACAAGACTGATCTGGTCATGTTTTCCCAGATCTTAAGAATCCATCAAAGAAAATGGCACGCAAAACGGACGTCCAAGCTCCCAGAAATGATCCGACAGCGTATCCTCCTCAAAAGCTTCTCTGCATCAAAATAGCTTTGGCTTGGCTTCTCTTCAGCATCATTCTACTCTGAATGCCCCCAAAATCTATCCCCATGGCCTCAAACATGCCTTGGTTATATAGTTGGGAAGGTAGTTTCTCATCTCCAACTTCCTCCAAGAAGTTAGGCTCCAAAACTACCTAGTAACTCCCAAAAACCATTAAAATAGGCTTAATTACACATAATAAACCAAAAAGTGGTTAGAAAACCCACTTTAAACTATAATATAGTTATAAATCGGGCTTAGCCCCCTTTTTTGGGTGTGAACACCTTCTACAAGGTCATATGCATTCATATGGCCTAGCGCTAGCCCAAAGGGCTAAGCGCTGACCCCTCTACAGTCAACACCTGGTCCCATGGGCATATTCATATGGCCGTTGGCCGGTTACCAACCCCCGCGCCCATTAACAAGGTTTATGGTTATATAAAACTGTGGGTTATAGTTTAAAAACCATGCGCGCCGTGCTCCATATTAAAACAACGGTTATATACATAGCACGCGACCAAGGGCTGGGGCTAGGCCCCGGCTCGGTCACGGCGTCACCGGTTCAAATCCGGTCGACTACCAAAATTTTGAACAACATAATAGCCAATAAAGGGGTGCCACATGGTAGCCCATGACTAGGCCATGTGGCATCCAATCATTTGACCAAATAATTGCCATGTGTCAATCGATGATTCGTCCATGTCAACAGCCGTACTGCCTTGTCAACCTTGCCACGTCAATCGTCGTGTCAGCTTCCGTACTGTCTAGTCACCTTGCCATGTCACTCACATTACTGACCAATCATCTGACACATAAGCTACTGACATCATCCCGTGCCATGTCATCTCCTGCACAGTCAGCATGCTGATGTCATCATCATTGACTTTTTGACCAGTTGACCTTTGACTTTTTACCTATTTGACTTTTCAGACAGAATGCGATATCTTCTCCATACGGACTCCGTTTGACAAAGTAAATATACCACCAGAATCAGGAGGACAAGATGGACGCAATGGCATAGGTTTCATCATGTTCCAAGCACTTTCATTTTTGAGCATTTTTCAAGCCCTGTCAGGCTTCTGGATCCGATTTCAGATCACCTGGTGATGAATACGATGACGATCATCTCGTGAGAGGTGGTTACCAAACTTTTGGGCTCAGAGGTAGATGAGGAGGTTGTCGTACCAAGGATCATCCAAGGTGATATAAAAGAGATGTTAATCGGGGAAGTCGGTATTGACGGGGGCACTGGTAGTATCAAAGGGGAAGGTTGTGACAAGTTCGGCGAGGATGAGAGATTTCTTTCTCTTAGGTGTTGAAAATTCGATATCCTATTCCTGAAGGATAACAATCCATCGAGAAAATCTGCCATGAATTTGTCGACGACTGAGCAAGTATTGCATGGGGTTGGAATCTGCTATGACTTTAGTCGTGCAAAGAAGAATGTAATGGCATAGTTTCTGGACTATGAGGATAACTGGAAGGGCTAGTTTCTCTTCGTGATTATACTTCAAGGGTGGCCTTGAAATGTTTTTACTAATTTAGTAAATCACATGCTCACAATCACCATCGCCAATTTGAACCAGAACTCCTCCTACTGAGACAGTTGATGCTGATATGTAGAGGATATAGTTGCAATTATAGTCAGGTGAACTAATTAAAGGGGCATTAGAGAGTGCCATTTTAAGATCGTCAAATGCCTTTTGGGCATGTTCATCCTAGTGAAATGGGATATCATGGCGTAGTAAGTGAAGCAAATCATGTGCTCGAGTGGCATAGTCTAGGAAAAATCACCATAGAAAGTTAGTTTTTCATTGTAATCTCTCGAGTTGGCATAAATTCCAAGGGGGTGGAATTTATGTGATGGCCTGGACTTTGAGGGGGTCTATGTTAATACCTCTTTGGGAAATTATGAATCCGAGGAGGTGCCCGACAGTGATGCGGAATACACACTTGAGGGTGTTCAAGAAATGTTTTACTGACGACATTGTTGGAAGATGATCCGTAAATCATCAAGATGCTGGGTGCATTTTTTGGATTGAGCTGTGAGATCATCCAAGTATGCAAGGATGATATAAGACAGATCGTGAAAAATTTATGTCATAGCCCATTGGAAAGTTTCTCCAACACTTTTTAATCCAAAAGGCCTGACACGATATGAAAAAGTACCCCAAGGGGTGGTGAATTCAGTTTTGTATTAATCGGCTCGGTGGATTTGGATTTGGTTATAGCCAAAGAAACCGTCCATGAAAGATAAAGCTTCGTGACCTGTACAGTCATCGATAATTTGATTGATGAAAGGCATTGAAAAGTTGTCTTTGGGATAGGTGTGATTGAGATCGCGAAAGTCCATGCATACATGGATAGTGCCCTATTTTTTGTTAATGGGTACAGGGTTGGAAACCCATGAGGTATAGGCGATGGGGAAGATGAACCCCGCCGCTTGTAATTTGTCAATCTTGTCTTTAATGGTTGTTGCTTTAGATGGGTGCAGCGGTTTTTGTTTTTGGCGCACCAGTGTGATATCAGACCAGGTGTCTATGCAATGTTTGACAATAGAGGGATCAAGGCCAGGCATCTCTATGTATGACTAGGTGAAAATATCCCGGTACTTTTGGAAGAGGGCTTTGTAGGTGGTGATTTCTTGAGGAGTGCATGTGGTGCCAATGGTGATTTCCTCTACGACTCCATTTTTTATGGAAATATCAATTTTGATGGTAGGGGAAATATTGGCCATGTTTCCTTCTTCAAAAGCATTAGGGGCAGGGATGGGGTTATTGAACTAGTCGATGGGCCCTGATGGGATAAAATCCTTGGTTTCGACTGTGTATATGGGGTGTTGGTTAGGAGGCATGAAGGCTTCCTATGGAAAGAAGAGCACTTTGTGGTGTAACAAATCCCATGGGTAGTCGGGGGTGGTTAATTCCTCAATTATGTCCTCATCATAGTAGAATTATTGAGAATTCAAGGGATCGTAAAGAGTGATATTGGTGACTGTCACCGTGTGGTTATCCTCTGTTGATGAAGAAGTGGGGGGAATGGCGCAATGAAGTTGTGATGGTTTGCTTGACATAAACCAAATATCGAGGTACTGAGGGGTACTAGTGGTAGTTGGACGTAACATTTCCATGGGGAAATGAACGGGAGAATTGAGGGGATTTGGGGGTAAATCCTCGTGTAAGTCATCTAAGAACCACAAAGGAAGAGGGAGTTCTTTTGGTTTAGGATAAATAACATGAAGAACCTCTAGTGATGAGGTAAGGTTAATCATTGATTCTGTAAGGGGTACTTGAGTTTGAATAAGGGTCGATTGGCGTTGCTTGTATTCAATGATCATAGGACATTGGTATGTAAAATGATCTAAGGATTCACATAGAGAGAAAGGTCCTCTCATACGTTCGATTACTGAAGTCATGACATAATGAATGTCTGTGATGTTTGGTATGGATGATGTAGCTGGATTGGGTTCGTGCTGGAAGATTTGGCGTACTTCTACTAACATCTTTCAGAAGTGAGGTAGCATTGGGCAATGGTGTGTATAATGGCCATATTCTGAACATATGGTGCAAGCAAATTTCATTCACAGTCCTTTGGTATTTATGTTAGGGGAGGTAGCGACAATACTTGCTAAAGTGAAAAATGGTGATGGTGTTTGATTGGGTTGAATTAGGTTACGTAACTCGGGTAGAGATGGGCATTTGTTGGTTGGGTGTCCATCTTTCTCACATAGCATGCAAGGAGGTTGGACGCGTGGAGGAAATGGAGTTGTGGGCTCCTTCCTCTTTCTCCTGCCCCTAGCTATGGAAGGGAGGTTAGTGAGTGGGGGTGTAGAGGGTATGGTGGGAGTGAGTATAGGAATCATCATTGGGATTCCTTTTGTTTGGAGGGGAAGGGATGGTTGAGGAACCATATTGGGTGGATGTAAATACCAAACTGGGATTTCCAACACCATATTAGGGAGGGTAAGCATTGTGACTACTTGGAAAGCTTGTATGCCTAGTGGAGGGTAAAACAAAGGGATTTGAGTAATGGCTTTGGGAACTGTCTCCCAAACCAGGATATGGCCTTGGGGTGAGGGGAAATCATGAACTAATGGAGTTGACGAGTTCGCAGGAGGCTCATGAGGGAGGGGCTTTGTGACTAGTGGGATGTCAGATATGAGAGAAGCCTTCCTGGGAGGAAGAGTTTTCTCAATGTCAGTTTCGTTGGATGATACGACACATACCTGATTGGAAGGATGAAGGAGAGATGGTGCACCATGGTAAGCTCCTAACAATGATGGATCTTTGAAAATTCCGGGACCCATTTCGATGAGTGGGTATGCTTCATGATTAGTGTGGATGAGAGGGAGAATGTTATCAATGTTGGCAGAAGGGTTAGGCTCATAATGTGAAACTTGGTCAATTGTAATGATCTTCCTATTATGGGGGAGCATCATGGTTTGAAAGATGGAAGAGGAAACTACCTTCATAGCATACATGTAGCTACGGCTGAACAAGATATTGTAATTGAGTGGGGCATCAATAACTTCAATGTTGATTAGAATGGTCTTTCCCCTTAGTTCTACAGGGACATTTTGGAAGAGTCCTTTGGGAGAATATGGTCGTCTATCATAAGATCTTAGGGTAATGGTAGATGGTATGAGTTCAGGGGAACCAAGTTTCTTCCATACAGACTTGGACATAATGCATGTGGATGCACCTTCGTCGATGATACACCGATGAACTATGATGTTTTGAATTTTTACTGGGATTTGAAAAGTGATGAGAGTGGGGAGATGAGGCCCTCCACTGTCGAGATCAAATGTGATGAGTTGAGTATCTGCGGGGTCGACTTCCCCCATGGAAGAAAGTAATTATTTCTGCTGAGTGGGACAAGTTTGAAGGACTTATAAGACTGACATGGAAGCCAACAATTGTACTAAATCATCGACCAAACTGTAATTGTGAGCCGCCCTATCTTGGGGTTGTGGACATTCCTGCGCAATGGGATGTGAGGGATGCGAAGAGGTGTTTTTGCATTAGGGAAAGGGATCATCAAAGGGGGCCACGTTGGTAGTGGGAGTGTTTTTGGGGGAATGGGAGGAGACTCAATGGGTGCTCTATATTGATGAATACGTGTTTGCAGAAGGACTTCTTCCTCACTGGTGAGGAGGATAGTATGATCTGCAAGATTGTTTGGATTGAGATACTGTCCCAGCTGTGATGGGGTAGGCTACGTGTCCTATTGGGTGTTCGTCACACCTTGGTGTGGAATGGGGTTTTGTAGCACAGCTAGAGGTGGTTGTTGCATGTATTATTGTGGGGCCTGCTAAGGGGCAGGTGGTGCTGGAGTATGTGGTCCATTCACTGAGTCTTTCGTTCGTTTAAAATCAGTGATTTGGGGGCAATTATGAGTGTAATGACCGAATTGACCGCAAAGGGCACAAGGAAAGTTGGTTCGAAGATTATTGTTATTTTTCCCTGGATGTTTGTTGTTGTTGCCCCCTTGGGGGTTCTGATTCCCTTGATTCTAGTTTCCCCCAGTAGGTTTGTTTTGTTGGGGGTGATTCCCGCCTTGACCTGGGTTGTTATTGTTCCATTTTTTTCCTTTCTTTTTGGCATTGTTCAATGGATGGGTCGGATTTTCCATATTCAACTGTTCAAAATTTTGATATTGCTGAATGGGAGAGGGTTGAACAAAGTTCACCCGGCGTGAAGGTGTCCTTGTGGTGGAGCCATGGGCTAGGGAGGGAAAGGAAATGGAAAGTATGGATTATTTTGTGGTAATGATCCATAAGGTACATATGAAGGCGCAGTGCCTTCACTAGTACTTAGAGTATAAGATGACGTAGAGGGAGTACCCGAACTTGTCTGGATAGGTGGGTGTATTGTGGGTGTCAGCGATGGCCCACTGATGGGTGGAGGAAGAGAAATAGGGTATGGTTGTTGATAAGGGGGTGGAGGGTAATAAGAGGTTCCCCCATATGCCAGTGGATATTGAGGTGTGCCATACATTGGTGGTTGTTGGGGTTGTGGTGCGTGGTGCGTGGTGTTACTAATCAATTTGTATGCTGAGTGAGACATCTCGTGTTTATCTTGGCTGAATGGCATGGGTTTTGGGAGATCAGGAAGTACTATGTACAAGTACCCTGATTGAGAATAGATGAGGTCATATAGTTGAGCCTTACTGATGGCTTCTTCTTTCGATTGAGGGAAGGTGGAAGCCACATCTTTACCAAGGAGTGAGACAAGTGTTCTGAGAAACCAATCAAGACACTATTGTTTGGTGGTTTCTTCTTTGCACAAAATACATCGTCGACGCCACTCGTGAATGTGTTCAATGATATGTGTGGTTGGGGTTTGTTTAAAATTAGAGAGTAGTTCAAGACCATTGTCATGGTGGATTGGTAATTGGAACAAGGTCAAAAATGCTTTGGCCAAAGACTCAAAAGTCACATGGGACCCTGAATTTTCATCTACATACCATTTGGCTGATGGGCCATTGAGTGTGAATTGAAATAATTGTAGTTGGATGGAATCATCCATAATGTTGTTGGAAGAACACCATAAGTGAAAAGTCATGACATGGTTGGCAGGGTCATCTCCTGCCTTTCCTTCAAACTTTGGCATGTCTGAATGTAGTTTGGTAGGCATTGCAGGCCATGTGGGGTCATGAAATATAGGATCATTTGTGAGTTTTCTTAGATCTCGTATGTTAAGAGAGGTCAAATATGGCATCTGGAGTGGTGGCAGAGGATTAGTTTCAGCCATGGTGTGAGTGTTTTGTGAACCTGACCCTTGAGGGGGGCTAGGTGGGTTGGTACTTCCCCCTTGAGAGGAAGTTTCCCCCCCACTTCCATGTAAAGGAGAGCGAGTGGACTGTGGACCTTGGGAATTGGACTCAAGTAAGGTGGAAGCAAGAAAAGCTGATCCTAAGACAGTGGAACTCATAGGGGTGTGAGAAGGTGGAGTCGATGAGTTGGCGAGACTAGGAATTCCCCCTAAAATAGGAGGGAGGTTCAATAAGAATCTGGAACGATGGGAGTTCTGTGGGTCCCCTATGGTGTCTGACTAGCTGAGTGGATGTGTGCAAATGGTTGTGAGAGAAAAGAAATAAATAAGAGCATTTGCTGGAATTTTTTGAACTTTACATAATATATATCTAAATCAAATGTAATCAGAAGTGCATCATACATAAAGTGTTTTGATAAAGAAGCATATATGTAGATAAGTGGGTTTTTGTCCGTGTGGGGGATCAAAGAAAACAAATTCTTGTGTCCTAAAATACGTAATGTCCTTCCTCTCAAATAGCACTAGACCTTCCAATAGTGATCAACAGTGGGGTCTGAAGTTAGCAGAAGAGAAGCTAGTGAAGGATGAAGTAATCAATTATAATGAGGGGTAAAGGGGACATATCCCAAAAGAGCTGGCAATATTTCCAAATAGCCGCACAAAATCCGATCAAGGTGAAATTGCAGCCCACAATTGCCACCTAGGTAGATGTCCTAAAATTTGGTCACTAGGTACCTCGGTCAAAGTGCGACATTTAGATTTTCATCCTAAGAAATGGGTCACGGGCTAGATCCCTTCTAAGAGATGGGTGCCTCAAGGGGGGATGCACAGAAAAACCGGACCTCATTCTTCAACCCTTCATGGGTATCTCCCTGCCTTATGGTGTTAGGAACACTTGACTTGGAGGATTTAAAGTTCCCTATTTGACAACTATTGTTTTGAAAATGTGAGAACCAGATAACGGGAAATTATTTGGATTCCTATCCACGAAATCCTATCTAGACTAAAAGATTTCTTTTGGCACCTCCTGTCGAGGAAAACTTAGTGAGTTTTTAGAAAAAAAATTAGATGTGGTTGTTTGAGAGATTGGGGGTGTGATCCAATCTCATTGAAATTAAATGGGAGTGGATAGTTTCATTATGAAAAGGGTGCGGTGTTTCAAAATCCCTTTGGAGGAAACTTACTTGGACCTACATGTTTTGAGATGAAAACTATGTGAGTGATAACTGACTTGTGTCTGTGAATGAGTGAAAGTGTGCCAATATTTTAATGAATTAGGTGTCACCTTGCTACATGTGGACTTCGCTTGGTCCTTACAGGTGTTGATTACCTAATTAACTAAATGCCTTTGGTACAATCTTGTGTAATTCAAAAAGTCCCTAGGAAGCTAGCATGTGGACATGTGGGTCCTTTACTATTCCTTTAACTCCCTATTGTGATTTAATCTAAAAAAGCTTTGAAACTATCCTAGATTGTGATCATGTGGGCATGTATGGGCCTGTTACAAAACCTTTAAACTTCCCTAGTGATTTAATCTAAGTAAATTTCAACACTATCTTATCTTTGTAGCATACGGGAATATATGGGCCCGTTACAATATTGATATGTGTTTGAAAAATAAACTAAGAGGAGTCCCGAAGGGGGATGTTGTCCTCTCCTAAAGATTTTAGTCATTTTTAAGGGAGATGAAATTGTCCCACAACCTTTTTCTAATTCTCAAGGTCGCTTTGAAGTGCGAGAGAAGAGCATACTAAATGATTATTATCCAAATTCTGGTCCCAATGAAAGATTTATGTGATTACAAATGATTCAAACTTATATTCTTAGCCAAAGCAAGCCATCCATGTGGAAAAATGAAAGAAAAAGAGGAAATAATGAATTTAAACCCCCCTAAGTGCCTATGTGTTTTGACTAATCCCTTTATATGGAGAGGGAACTAAGTCTGATGCAGATTACAACATGCATGAAATCATTTTTAAGAAGGCTAGGGGCCTTCCCCAAATCACAAAAAGGATTACAATGTGTATTTTCTACACAGGTGTGCAGGTCTTAGAGTAGACAGAGGCGCACTGAGTGCCAGTTTGCAAACTGAAATAGACTTTTGGGCACAGGTTTGTAGAGGGTGTTGAAAAACACAGTAACTTTGGCGCACGTGCGCACAATGTGCGACTGTGGGCCAATAAACTCGCGCACACCTACCACATGGCCGTGAAGAAAATTCCTAATGGAATTCTCTCAATTCAGCTTTGAATTGGATCTTTTGCAGGTCATCTTGGGCTGGTCAAGGTACCTGAAGGTCAAATAAACCAAAAGAAGAGCTAGAAAAACCCAAATGGGGTAGGAAATTGATACCTTTCCCCAGTGGAGTCACCAATCTGTTGCGCCTATTTTGTCACCTAAATGAGAAAAAAAGAGGTTCTTACAAGCTTAGTTGGGTTATCTAATCAAGACAATAGTTAAGGAAAGGGTTAGAGAAAGAAACATAAAATACTAAGCTAAGAATTAAACTAGAAAAGAAAAGAACAACTAAACTATTGAGCATAAGGACATAAGAATAAGAAACAGCAAGAATAAAACACCAAGAAGAAAGAGTGTCGTTGGGAAAATCTCCCTACGGACTAGCAAATAGAGTTCAAACTTTGCATGTAGATATGACCGAAGAGAAACTACTTTTCTACCTTCATCCCTAGATTTAAATCCCCTTTTCCTAGTAAATGCATGGAAAGATCAACCTACCTTGTTTTCGGCATTTGGTGTAGATCCTCCGTTGTGCTTGATTCCTTGTTTGCAATACTCCTTCCAAAACTGACCTACATCCAAGACAAGCAACAACTATGCATGCATCTTACTTATATACTAATGGGTTAGAAATCAAAAACATGTACTAATCAAACTATTAAAGTTCATGAATTGGGATGGGAAAATCATTTTCTTTATTACTTTGAATGAGTAAACTTACAAAAGTTGAGACCGGCCACCGCTCCTTGAACCTGATCCTGGGCTCCCCTTCTTTTGTCCTCCATCTTTGCTTTGAATCTCCTTTGGCATAAGGAAAGGCTAAAGGGTTGGGACAATGGGAATATGTAAATGGGTAGAGTTTCTTTTCTATATTTTTCCTCCTTCAAATGGGACCCCTACCCCTTCGTTTATAGGCTAGAAGGAGATAGGTATTTGGATGAACCCTCCGCCATGCATGGCCGAGAGTTATAGTTAACTCACCCATAGATTTTTGTTCCATTGGCAAATTTCCTTTTTTCATGCTTTTGTCGGTCCACGCGGGTTGTTTTGGGTCAGCCAGCATGTACACACATGTAGTAATGGATTAGGGTGCGTGGGCCTTTATTCAAGAGGATTTTCAAAGAGTTGTTCAGTAGTATTTTGGAAAAGAAGGGATATGAGTTGGCTTGATACCAGGTAAGCATGTGTGGTGTAATTTAGGGTTATAACAGATGCCCCCTAATGTGTGAGGTCAGAAGAGTATCTGATGGCTGAAATACGTTACCAATCTTTACTAATGTGTCGAATGATTGACCCCAAGGATCAAGAACTAGGAGGTGTTGTCTGCAGAATAACAAATGTCTCACCGAGGTGAGCATACCCATGCTTAGGATAAAATAGAACCATGGCTACCAATCAAATACACTGTAGACCCTTGTCAAATAACTATAAAGAGTAGCCGTGAACAATATACAATAGATTACATCTCAAAATCAGAAAGATATACATATAGAGTATCCATCTTCCAGAAGCTGATTCAGCCTGATGGCTGGAGATAAGATCTTCAGAGCTCGAGCAACAACTTCAAAATATTCAAAACTCGGGTAGGAGTGTAATATGAGTGTACAACTGCACTACTAAGAGGTCTTCGATGGCTTGTCATTCATGGACTTGATAATCTTGATTATCGGACTGAAGGCTTCAATGATTTCGAACAAGGACTTGATTGGATGTTTAGTATGGCTGGGTATGCAAACAAGAGACATATTGCAGAGGGGTTGACTCAGGCTTAGTGAAAAACTTCTCTTGGACAATAGCACGACAAATGATGAGACTCAGGCAGCATGTATGTTAATCATAAGTCTACGAAGCAAGAGGCAACACAAACTCTTCATATGTTTGGAAGGATAGCCAAACGGTTGAGGACACAACTCTATATAGCAAGAAAAAGATTCCTAAGGTCATACTACATCCCATAGTCTGATGAACAAATGAATAGATGTGCTTTATCCAAGGGTGACTCATTATGCTGCCAATAAAGAAAATACATTTCCCTTCCTCTTTTTGGGGTATATTTGATTTTTTTGTTCTTTTCAATAATTGTGGAAAAAGAATAAAGGAATATTACATTACAAAGGAGGAATGAGTGTTGAAAACATACAAGTTCAAGGCACAAGGACAAGACTGATGTTCTAGTAGAAAGACACTCAGGAAAAATCCTCCGAAGGACAATGGTGTTAAGACACAGAAACAAATTGTTACAAGGCTGGCGTATAAGGTATGCAAATGCGTTTAACAAAACACACAATGGTAACATCCTTCAATGTAAATTTAACGAGCCCAAAGAAGGTAATCTTGGTGGTTTTTCATATTTAGAGAGTTTGAAAAAACATAAAAGGAGACTTCATTGGGGTACCTTTTTCGAAGATAGTCTAGTCGGTTCGAAAAAGGGGTAAACTAGAACCAATTAGACATCGATTCAAAACCATTTTAACGAGTGTGACAAGGACAAGATCACTCGGCTATTTTTTCATTTGTAAGGAGTCTGAAAAAATCTTAACTATGGACTCCGTCAAGAATGTTCTTCTGGACCAATTTTAACGAGCGTGATAGAATAAGGTCACTCAACAATCTTTTCAATTTTAGGGAGTCTGAAAAGAGCTTAACTATGGACTCCATGGGGGTTCCTTCTTCATAAGTTCAGTCCCTCAGGCCCGAAAAAGGGATAAAAGTATACCTGAGAGTACTTTTCTAACGAACAAAAGTTCCATAGAGTATACCTTTGTTCGTAGAGTTGACTGTCCGGAACGAAAAAGGGGTAAACTACCACCGGACAAACGTGACTTCAAATTTCAGTTTAACAAGCGTGAAAGGCCACAAGATTACTCAGCAATCTTTTCATGTTTAGAGGGTCTGAAAAGGGCTTAAAAGAAGACTCATTATTTTTTGGGAGTCATGAGGGTGAGACCAAGAGCAAAGAAGAATCATGCAAATGAGGCTCAAACTCATATTCCAGAAAGACTATAAGGACTCCCAAGCCTACAGTGTGTTAGAGATGGCATGGACACCATAAAGAAACCAGGACCTACCTAGGGCATCCATGTTCTAGTAAGCTCTACCACCAAGTTGCAACACTTCTAAAGAAGATATGACAGTTCCATGTTACAACCTGATGGGATCGATCCTAAGGCAGAGGAAAAAGACAATGAGACACAAAAGTTGGGGTAGTAACCTAACCTATATGCTCAAGTTGATACTTGGAAAAAATTTCATGGATCGTCAAAATTTTCTCAAAACTCAAAAAAAGTGTCCCAATACCCGATCAAATCCCTCCCATATAACTCCTGAATCACTCTAAATGGTTTTTTGTATAAAGAGACTCATAAGGGAGGCCAAAAAAGTGACAAAAAGAGGCCAAAAATTCTATAAATAGAAGTCAATAGCTCATTATCACCATTGTTGATTTGGAAATTGACTCTAGAGACAAAAGACCCCCTTTGCTAAAAACAGATATTATGGGAGCTACAGTGGACGATACTAACTTCCGCTTGGACCAAGTAAGTACGAACTCCCCTATCTAGCTATTCAATTCTTCAATTTTTCTTTTAAGTTTATTTTTTGGGGGGGAATCTACCTTTAAAAGGTCGGCCCTAGGTGCACATGGGCTATCTCTGGATAGGTTGCGTGTACACTTGGGCAGAGTAAAGCCTGCTCATGTGTACACATGACTTCCATTTAGACAGCATGCGTGGACCCCCCTTTTTAAATAAAAAAGAACCAAATAGCCCTTACTAACCCTCCTGAACTTTGTTGTGTTGGCTGGTTGTATGTCCACTAGAGGGAAAGGGAACATGAAGCAATCAGTGAGTTGGTTGCGGGAGATCCAAATGTTGTGGTTGCATTGATGCAATGTGGTTTTCTTAAGATCTTCCTATGTCCGTTTATGCGAGCGAAACCGAGGCTACTGAATGCCTTGATTGACTATTGGCACCCTGATGTAGAGGCCTTTATGCTAGAGGGGCAATCACTGGTGCCCACCATCGAGGATATCTATTTTTTGACTGGCCCCTCAAGGAGAGGGAAACCAGTCAATTTCAAGATGTTTCTAGCGGGGCCGCTTAATATATCGAAACTGATAGCCCTACACTGTGAGGCTGGGACAAACTATTTGAGCTCCCAGGTGCCCATCAGTAAGATCACTGACCTATCACTGCAGGTGATATTATTGCTGATTCGACAGATTACCAGTTCAACAAGCTTGCATCAGGCATCTCATGCACAGATGAATTGTGCTATCCAGTGCTTGAATGCACATATTTTTTACTAGAGTACCACACTACTTGAGTGTATGAAGAGGCAATTGACAGATTACCCACAGTGGACACAGAGGAACTTCAGGTTCGGGATGATTTTGTGTTCATTCTTCTTTGAGAGAGTTTCGAGATTTAGT
>JASDQU010207642.1:0-12398 GCA_032191745.1 Picea mariana | reverse complement strand
AGGAAAAGCTAACAACAATCTGTATATTAAAACAGAGGATAATGATTTGCTCATCGTACTGGTCTATGTAGATGATGTCATCTTTGGATGTAATAAGGATTCACTGGTACAATGGTTTGCTTCTGCCATGGAGTCTGAATTTGAAATTTCCATGATAGGAGAACTGTCATTTTTTCTTGGTCTGCAAATTACTCAGAGGATCGAAGGGATGTTCATTTCTCAAGAAAAATATTTAAGATAAATGTTCAAAAGGTTTCAAATGGAAGATTCTAAACCTGTGGGTACACCTATGGTAACTAGATGTAAATTAAGTAAGAATTATGATTCACCTGATGTTGATCAAAGCTCATATCGATCAATGATAGGAAGCCTGTTGTACATCACAACATTTTGCCCAGACATAATGCATGTTGTAGAAATGGTAGGAAGATATCAGGCTGCACCCAAATAGAGTCATTTGCAAGCTATCAAAAGGATATTCAAGTATTTAAAAGAAACAATGACTTATGGTCTGTGGTATCCTAGAAATCAAAATTTTCAGTTAACTACTTACTCAGATGCAGATTGGGCAAACTGTGTCGATGAGAGAAAAAGCACCAATGGAAGAGAATTCTTCCTAGGTGATTCTTTAGTACCATGGCTTAGTAAAAAGAAAGGTTCCATTTCTTTATCAACCATAGAGGCAGAGTACATTGCTACTGCTACCTGTTGCACTCAGGTATTATGGATGATTCAGACACTTGCATACTTAGAGGTAAAATACAATGCACCGATCCCAATTCATTGTGATAACACTAGTGCCATCCGTGTGTCTAAAAATCTCGTCTTCCACTCCAAGACCAAGCATATTCCCATAAAATATCATTTTCTGAGAGAGAAGGTCACCAATCAGATTGTTCAGGTCCATTACATTCCCACTACAGAAAAAATTGCAGACATCTTTACTAAACCCCTAGCCAAGACACCATTTGAATATCTCAGACAGAAGTTGGGTGTCATCCCGTCTCACTTATAAGAGAGTCCATCCTGTTAGGGGGAGACCTATATTGATTGCATATATGATACCTCTTAAAATTAATGCAACAGTTCAGGGGGAGCGTGTTTTCTTTGACATTTATGTCAAAGGGGGAGAAAAAAACAGGGGTACCTTAGTTTCCATCAATGCCAAAGGGGGAGATTGTTGACATTTTTTACAGACATCATATCCTTGTCATTGATGGCAAGTACAACAACGATGATAAGCAGCACAGTGATAATCGAGGAAGAGCAGCAACTGTGATCGTTGGATCAACAATTCAAAATTCCAGATGGTTGTTAGATCTCAATGTAAACAAGAGGAGCGTGCAGATATGGAGGATAAATCTCGAGCGTTAGATCCAAGCACAAGGTCCGACCACTGTTGGATCTAGGAGAGCTTGCACGTTCTTTAAAGTGCTAGGAGAAGTGGGCTTACAAAATTCCAAAAGTAGGAGGACCGTCCTTCTTCGAGAAGGACATGTGGACACAGATCATCATTTCATTGACTGGAAATTCAAAGGTATGAAATGCTCCAACCTTTCACCTCTCGAACTTGCGATATCCGAAATCGCAAAATAATCTCAACCGTTAGATCGAGGCCAAATGTGGACCGTTGATCAGGCACAATGAAGGCTTGTGGAGTTGTGAAGTCTTGATAAAATATTGACCGTTGATCCAAGAGGGACATGTGGCAGAAGATCAGAGCATGTCAAACACTCCATTTCAGAGTTTCGCAGATTGAGAGTTGGAGATGTCAAAGAATATTAACCACAAGAATCCTGAAATCACGATATGTGAAATTGTGACTTAATCGTAGCTGTCAGATCAAGATGCGATCTGGACCATTTATCTGACTCCATTTCAAAGTTTCGCAGATCGAGAGTTGGAGATGCCAAAGAATATAAACCACAGGATTCCCGAAATCATGATTTAATCGCAGCCGTCAGATCAAGATGTGATCTGGACCGTTGATCCGACTCCATTTCAGAGTTTTGTGGATCGGGACTTTGAAGTGACAAGAACACTGAACATCAAGAATGTCGAAATCACGAAATTCAAAATTGTGAAATGATCTAACCCATTAGATCAAGTGTTGATCGGGACCATTGATCCCACACCATTTCGGGGTTTCGGGGATCGCGACTTGGAGAGTCGAGATGCCTCATCTCTAGATTCATGAAATGTGAAATATCGAAAGCACTTTATGCATAAGGCTATGGTCACAACCCTTGGTCACATCAACAAGAGATGGAGGAAAGAGCTATAGAAACAAAGCTCCTTTTCGGGGACCACGACTGGGAGTGTCGAGACACATGGTCACACGAATGTTGAATTGTCAAATGCCAAAATGCCGAAATGAATGCAAGATCCCATGGAGCCAATCCAATGGTGGAGGTGAATTTGAGCATAATCGGAGGGCTAATATTGCTCCTCAAAGTATAATAGCTAGAAACCATTGATGGTATCTACTAGAGAATTCAAAGATACCTCTGTGTGATCGCCAAAGAAGATGAAGAGTCTCAAGGCATCTTCCAGTGGATTGAGGACTATTGATACAAGCGATTGACAGATGGAAGGGGATTGAAGTCTGTAGCTGAAAATAGAAAGGATAAGCTCATCGAAGACAGAGAAGACAAAGAGCCTCAACTGCCAGAGAAGCTGAGAAATCTAGACAGAACACCCAGTGATGCTGAACACATGGAGAAAACCACCGAAGAAGCTAAAGAGTCGTGATGATGATCAGGTAAAGAACTCGAGATGTGGAGGAGATTGGTGGGTTGTGAGCATGCAAAGGCATGGAAAATATTGCATGCACAAGGAGCACATGGACTATAAGAATGTGGAATAAAGAAGACATTAGGGTTGTTGTCGTGGGGAAGGATTCAAGTGTGAGCAAGGAGGCAGAGCATAGGAGAAGAATGCATAGTAGAGGAAGGTTTCATTGAAGGGATATGGTGCAGAGAGTATAAAGGGAAGAAGAACAAAAAGTGCAAGGGGTGTGCAGAAGACACTGATGAAGATACGGTAGAGTAGTGTAACAAAACAGTGACAAGGCTGGTAAGCCATCGAATAAATTTATATCACTGTAATAAGTTTTAGTAACAAGGAATTTATATACCAGGGTGGTTGGGAGGTGCTAGGGAGGACTGGTGTCCTCAAAGGTTCAAGTGGGTGCTTGAATGCAGAGATTTGGTGCTTCCTTCTAGTTGGTGCTAAAGAAACCAGGGAGTTGGTGCTTCCTTCTAGTTGGTTCTAGAGAAACCAGGGGGTTGGTGCTTCCTTCTAGTGGGTTCTAGAGAAAATAGAGAGTTGGTGCTCTCAGCAAGTTGCAGCTTTCAAAAACAGAGGTTGTAGCCTCACAATGAGTTGGTGCTCATATATATGATAATGTAAAGAATGTAGATAATACTTATCATATAAAGAAAAAGAGGTTTTTACCCTGTATGGGTTTCCTCAGGAATTATCTGTCTCTGTGTTTCTCATATATGTGACTGATGTTGAATGTGCCTTTGTTTATTTCCCTGCATTATTGTGATCATCATTGAGTGTCTTGTAAAGATTTTAAAAGAAGCATAATTTTTTAAGCACGGTAACAAATGATTCACCCCCCCCTCTCAGTTGTCCAACAACATGTGTATAGGCACATTATATGGAAAACATAGGCCAAAAGAAAGAGAAACCAACTGGTTCCAAGTAGAAACCACAAAGAAGCTTCCAAGGAGGGTAAAAAGAAGTGGAAAGGGGGAAAGGATAAGAATGCGAATTTTGTTTCTTTGTCGGTTACTATTACTTTAGGATTTCCATGAATTCTATGATTTTCCTTCATGAACACTTCTGCCACTTGATTTTTTGTGTATGTACCTTGAATTACACAAAAATGTGCATATTTTTTGAGTCTATCCAAGACCAGAAAAATGGAATCCTTTCCTTCTGAATTCAGTGAACCTGTGATGAAATCCATTGATAAATCTTCCCATGTTTGATTAGGTATGTGTTACACATTATTTTGGTCATCTTAATGATCCATTGACAAACATGTGCTCATGTTCCCAAAAGAGATTATCTTCATGAGAAAAGTGATTGCCTTTCTCTTCCAAAAAACCTTATTAAGGAGGGTCGTTGCAGGCTACACCATAACAGGGTGCGATGATGCCTGGTCGTCGTAGGCTGCCCTAAAACTAGTTTGCGATGTCTTCATAGAATTTTATATAGTTGGTGTGCGACAATGTCAAAAGGCTAAGGAAAGGTCGAACTTCACGAAATTTCTAGAAGGGGATCTTCTAGAACATGAGGTGACATCTGTATGGTTTGGATCCTACTCACTTATCTGATTTGGTGGGATCATCCTAATCTCTTTAACCATCTCTCTTTCCCCTATATAAAGAGGGATTTCTCATGGAAAAGTATAAGGTTGATTCAAGAAAGATTATTATTGAATAGGCTAAGAATTGGNAAGCATGGTAACAAATGATTCACCCCCCCCCTCTCAGTTGTCCAAAAACATGTGTATAGGCACATTATATGGAAAACATAGGCCAAAAGAAAGAGAAACCAACTGGTTCCAAGTAGAAACCACAAAGAAGTTTCCAAGGAGGGTAAAAAGAAGTGGAAAGGGGGAAAGGATAAGAATGCGAATTTTGTTTCTTTGTCGGTTACTATTACTTTAGGATTTCCATGAATTCTATGATTTTCCTTCATGAACACTTCTGCCACTTGATTTGTTGTGTATGTACCTTGAATTACACAAAAATATGCATATTTTTTTAGTCTATCCAAGACCAGAAAAATGGAATCCTTTCCTTCTGAATTCAGTGAACCTGTGATGAAATCCGTTGATAAATCTTCCCATGTTTGATTAGGTATGTGTTACACATTATTTTGGTCATCTTAATGATCCATTGACAAACATGTGCTCATGTTCCCAAAAGAGATTATCTTCATGAGAAAAGTGATTTCCTTTCTCTTCCAAAAACCCTTATTAAGGAGGGTCGTTGTAGGCTACACCATAACAGGGTGCGATGATGCCTGGTCATTGTAGGCTGCCCTAAAACTAGTTTGCAATGTCTTCATAGAATTTTATATAGTTGGTGTGCGAAAATGTCAAAAGGCTAAGGAAAGGTCGAACTTCACGAAAGTTCTAGAAGGGGATCTTCTAGAACAGGAGGTGACATCTGTATGGTTTGGATCCTACTCACTTCTCTAATTTGGTGGGATCATCCTAATCTCTTTAACCATCTCTCTTTCCCCTATATAAAGAGGGATTTCTCATGGAAAAGTATAAGGTTGATTCAAGCAAGATTATTATTGAATAGGCTAAGAATTGGATGAAGAATTCTACTTCACATCATACTTGAGGACTTCTTTTCAGTTCATCAAGTCATTGTGGATCTTCTTCATTCAAGGTTGGAGCAGGTGTGTGTGTTGGAGAAATTGGTCATCGGAAGGGGACCTTGCGACATCAAGGCTTTGGTTGTAATCTCCACTTTCATTATTATATAATACAATGTTATGTTTCTTTGCCATAAAACTCATCTCGTTTTATTGTATGATTCCTTGATAACATACATAAGTTTTCTTTGAATATACTATCATTTCTTTCACTTTGGTTGGCTTGTGTTCTCTTGCAGATCCAATATCACAGGAGCACCAGAGTAGAGGGAGGATGAAAATGACACGAGGAAGAGATATTTAAATGATATGTTTCTCATCTCTTGTTTGATAGTAAATTCAATGATTAGATCTTAGGGAAAGTGTCATGTCCTGTTATGTTTTGTTATAGATCTAGGTGGATCTAGGGAGATCTATTTATGTTCGCATTTATCGATAAGTCCCATAACACAGACATTTGATAAATTTATAAAAACCAATCACACTTTGTACATACAACAAGTAAGCCGGTAGAAGCCTCATATATATATAACGATAAAAGTTTTTTACAAAGTGTGTCTTTGTTCGAAGACCAAAATGTCAAAAATGTGAAGCACATGGCTTCATATACAAATATAGCATCACAGATGTTTCTCACGATAACATGTGATTGCTCATTCTACTCTATGGAGCACTTGACCGATATGTGTAGATACGCGCACTGTATGACATTGATAACACCTCAGGATCTCGTTAATGGAGGCATCTGGGATGTCCACTGTCATCTACTCCAGGTTTTTCTCTATAGCCTTGTAGTCAGTAGTGGCTAATCCTACTACCTTGAATCTCTCCCCCCACCTCTGGATAGGGGTTGAACTTGGAGGTTGATGAGGTCCTACATCTGCATCATCAAAGAGATTTTTGATTAGTCATCAGATTAAGTACATAAAAAACATTTCATATTTAAAAATTACAAAAACATTATAAAAACAAAATGTACTTCTTACCAATGTTCCCCCATTGAGAACCTTCAGGAAGAACCAACTTTGGGTCACCTCGGAATTTCAAGCTAGAATATGCGTAGTCATCTACCATAAGCATCTCGAGCCTCAACCAATCAAAGAAAATGTCATTATACCTGATGATGGGGCTAGTCACATGTCGATCCATGAGGTCACACCACCTCTTCATTCTTGGATCTTGTGGGGATAGTATGCCCCACTCTACCTGTAGGTGCAAGTGTGGAACCCTCTCCAAGAAGAAGGACACCAAAATCAACCCGTATCTGAATTGTTTTAAGTCACCTCTCCTACACTTGGTCAATTGTTTATTCATGCTTCTGAGAACCCCATCACTCCAGTTGAACACTCAGGGCTCCATGCATTCCAGTGCATACTGGAAGTCTCTCTGTAGGGTCATACATGGAGCTGTTCTCCCCTCCATACGTGTGATGGTGTAGAGGATAGTCCATAAAGGTAAGTCATGGACATCTCGGATAGAAACCTTGTTGTTGTGTCTCTCAGCACCTGGTACACAATGTGAACTGATATAACGACTCATGGGCTCACCATATCCTCTGCTACCTGTCAGTGTAACTCGAGCCCCTTAGGGAGACAACCTAGTCAAGAAGTAGATATCCTCAATATCTATCTCAAAAAGGTGAGCCCCTACACAAAATACCTGTTGGTCCACATCCCACATATGGACTGAGTACTTCAGTAATCTCAACTAGGCCCTCATGCCATGGATCTTGAATAATTTTAGTAGTCCACACTGTCGGAGGGCATTTACAGTTCCCAGGTCATTCCTGGTGAAATAATATTCATCCTCATGTTCACTCTCTCTCCATTCTAACATTTTTACTATAGAAAACCTAAAATGGAACATAAAAGAGTCATTATCATATTCTTTTTTCTCCTGGACACTTTTTATTGGCTGAAACATCTTAAAACTTTTGTGGTTTTACACATGTCACTGGATAGCTCACACATGCAGTGCAAACTCGTCAAACTGTAGCTTAAAGTTCATCTGCGATGACCTTGGGTCGTCACAAGGCACGATACAAGGTGCCTGCGATGACCTCTGGGCGTAAGTACCCTAGAAAATAAAACCTAAAATGCCATTTCTAATAAATGAAAAGTGAAAATAAATCCATGTAAAGTTGAAGGAGGAGAATATTACCTGTCCCACGGAGTCCATTCATCAAATGGTCAACCACGCCTCCAACAATCCGCAGTGGAAGTTTGAGGTAAAAAGAGGGTTTTTGGAACAAAGTTTAGGTGGAGTAACAATGAAATGGTAAAAATAAGTTTTTACTCATATTTATTTACTTTTCACTTTTCTATTTCATTTTTAATATTATTTTAATATATTTCACCTAAACCCTAGGCTTCTAATGGTATTACAAGAATTTGATTTTTTTGCAGGTGAGAAATCTAGGAGTGGAATTTGGACAAGGATACATCTTTTTGGGTTTGCTTTTATACATTTGTCGTTTGAATAGATCTTATTAAAGTTTTTCAGGAAAAACTCTAAGCTTAGGTTTTGTTCCTTCTCATGCTCGTAAATCAATGAGAATGTAACCGAGTATACTTTTGTCGTCTTTTCGTACTCGTGATGGTAACATGAAAAATGACACCTATGGAGTATCCTTTAAGCTCTTTTCATGCTCCATAAAAATGAAAATATTGCCAAGCAACCTTGTTCTTTTCACACTCGTAAAAGTATTTGAAGAAAACATTTGATGGGTGGTGGGTTATCACTTTTTCGGTCTCATCAAACTAATTTACGAAAAAGGAACTGAGAGATTTCTCTTTAAGTTTTTTTCAGACTCTCTAAACATGAAAAACCCCCGATTTTCCTCTCATTGGACTCATTAAACAAACATCAACAAACCCATACGGGACTGAACCAATCCTTCTTAGGGTTCATTTAAAATACTCTGAGGGACTCATCCGAAGGATGAGCTTACATCAACAAGCATATGTTACCCTCCTCAAGCTTGTGTAAAAATAAATAGGTACTCGCTAGAAATGGTGGGGGGGAATTTGGGAAATAAATGTCTTTGTATCTATGTTAGTGGCAGTAATACTCGTTGTTGAACATGACACCCCCCTCCTTCATTTGAATCCAGGTTGGGAAATCCATTTGTCTCTCGTTTGACTATCTGCATGTCCATGTGTTGGGCCCTCCTTGTGTCAATGCTTCCAAGACCATTGTCATGTCTTTCACATGTTCAAGAGAAGTCTAACCTTAATAAGTCTCTTATTGAGTCGGCTATCTGTAGTTATAAATTTTCTACCATGTCGGCATTCCCTGTGTCAGTTTCAAATCACTTCATACTATGATCTACCTCAAATCTGTTATTCATTTCATGTCATTGATGGGGGATACATCAAGGCCCTCATGTGATGAGTCTTTTCCTGTCGACTTCAGCTCATTATCCAGGAACAATACTTAGAAATCATTCAATACCTTAGAGCCTTCATGCCTCAATGGCAGGTTTCTTTGCTTTGAACAGTGGGTTTACATCATTGACCCTTGATTGGAAGATTCCATAGAATGTTCGACCTCAACTCATTTATTCACATTCGTTGGATTGTAATATGGTTCCTTGGGATTCATTGACATCAATGGTGATTTCCCTCACACTTGTTAACGGTTCTCATCATTGACCGGTAATCAAGTGGTTTCTACCATGTTCGAATTCGACACCTATAATCGCATGGTTAGATTCGTACTTAAGGATGATGAAAATGAAGACCCTGGGTCATACCATTCTGGCCCAAGCTGTGACGGAGTATTCATTATTTTTATTGATACATAGATCCACTTTGTATGTCTCGTGGCTATGTCTGAATTTGAAATCTTTAGAGCATAGATCCACAGTGTATTCTGGGTGGCTATGTCGATTCACGATGACATGGATCCACGGTGTATGTTTAGTGGCCATGACTCTTTGACACTTTGTAATATGAGTATGGGAATGCCTACCTCAGATAATGGTATATTATTATGTTGATTCTTCACTGTTTGTAGGTTCCCGACTTGTGCGCTCTTTGTTTCCGACACCCACACATTTTACAAAGCATTTTTGTTGTCATGAGTTCCAGCCTCATACTTTGGGGGGCACTCTGTTCCACATTATTTTGGTCATCTTAATAATCCATTGACAAACATGTGTACATGTTCCCAAAATATCCTATCTTCATGAGAAAAGTGATTGGATTTCTCTTCCAAAAAACCTTATTAAGGAGGGTCTTTGTAGGTTGCACCATAAGCAGGGTGTGATGATGCCTAGTCATCGCAAGCTACCTGAAAAATGGTTTGTGATGTCTTTGCAGGCTGTTATATAGTTGGGGTGTGACGATGTCAAAAGGCTAAGAAAAGGTCAAACTTCTCAAAATTTCTAGAAGGGGATCTTCTAGAACATGAGGTGGCATCTGTATGGTTGGGATCCTATTCACTTCTCCGATTTGGTGGGATCTGTTGATGGGTCTTAAATCCCTTGATTCAACAGCAGGAACCAAACCCCCCATCATGGACCAATTAGACTCTACAGCATTTGAGATGGAGTGGTTCTCCAGACCTTGCGATCCAATGAATTTATCGATGGGATTTGTGTTTCCTTGTGAAGGCACTCCCTTCAGGTAGGACCGATCTTTTCTATATTTTCTCTTGAGTGGGACTAGTTTGAGAGATGCAAGCCAACATAAGCCAACTTGACAAGTAACATGATTGAGTTTCAACTACTGGGAAGAGGTTGAGCTTGGGATAACCCACTGCTCAAACATGCAGGCAGTGATTCCATGTCAAAGGGCCTAGTACTAATACATTAACCAAATGAACATCGAATTATTGTCTAAGAAAAAACTAATTAATAGAAAGAAAACACATATGTAATCAAGGTCACGGTAAGAAAAATAATTCATATACCATAACATTCATCACATAACAACACAATAATTTATCTTCATCATTAAGAAATGAACATCAAAACATTGCACTAGATAACTTGACAATAAAATCAAATGCTCTTACTCATTTACTGCATCATTCATGGAACATGATAGGAAGTAATTCTTCTCCAACTCCAATCACATACATCTGATGAAAATAACTTGTCTTTGGTCTATAAGGACTTCTCAATTCACAACAGTCTCAAAATAATTATCAACAACCAAAAAAGAAATAGTTCGTACAACAACCATAGACCTTTGACTAGCCGGTCGATGTCTCTATTTATAATATAAAATTCAAATGAAATTAATGGCTAAGTATAGTTTGGGCCAAACAAAAAATTCTGTGGTGTGATCATCCAATAGTTTATTTCAACATTCCACCTGAGATGTATCTTGAAATGGGTGACTTCTTTCATATTCAGACCAACTGATAAACAAATATTCACAGGTTTGAGCCCATGGTAACCTATGTTGTTCCATAGGGGCATCATATACTCCTTTAATATCCACTGCATGCATCTGGTACTTTACCAAACTGGACTTCAGCTATTGCAATTGGCTCGAGCTCTGCTTAGGTGTCCTATGAATTATTGCACTTGTCCTGGCATTGCATCGGTGACTTTTGCACACTCTTTGGCCCAAAGAGAGTATTGCATGGAGTGTGTCTTGAACACATTGCTCAGGTTAGTGAATTCACCGAGGGTGCCAAATTCGGGGAGACTGACATATTTCATTTCTTTATTAATTTTACCCCAGTGTTTCTGGCACTTGGCCCATTTCTCTTGTATTTCTCAGTGTGGGTCCCAGGTCATCTTCGCCCAGTATTCTGTAGATTTCTTCATGCAGTCGAGACTACTTTTTCCAACTAGCCGAATTCCATGATTTTCCTTTTCTCGACCTTGCTGAACTACCTCAATGTATTCAAGTCTCTCTACCACTTGTTGTGTATTTTCGTTCCATCTCTCCATTTCTTTGCATGTCACGAGTGCCATGAGAGTATCCTCCTAGAGCTTGACTATGTTATCGGTTAACAGGTGCCTTTCCTTCTTGAATTCATTATAAACTCCATTGAACTCATCCTTTAGATACACAGTGGTCTGTGTAGCTCCTTTATAGTATTTGACAAGATGGCACAGGTGTTCAAGATCTTCCTGGATGTCGGTTAGTTCCTTTTCATCACTCCTAGCTCTATCATGAGTGGCATCTAAGAGGGATTTTCCTACGCTGATCAGTTAGACGTGTGAGCATCTGCAGTGTTGATTAAGTTCTCTTCTCTGGTAACCAGGATGGATTGATCTAAAGTGATTCTTCACCTTTTCATGGTCCTTTCAATGATGACCTTCCTCTTTTGATCATAGGAGATCGCATACATGTATGCTACTTCGTCTACTAGTTCTGGTATCTGTCGATATCCCCATGTGAGGTTGTTTCTTAGGATACCCACGATGTATAATTGCTCAGTAGTGGGCTCTCAAATTTATTCGCTCTATTTTGTAGATCCGTCCTCTACTTTTCGTTCATCAAGGATTTAGATATTGGGCGTAATGGAGGCATTGAGTATAGACTCATAGCTTACTTGCTTGTCGGTCCTAGAACTACTGATTTATTTTTGTGGAGTTTTGTCACATAGTCTCACTTATGCTTCCTGTTTGTCGGACTCTCTTGTGTCGAGGCCACCTTTGGAACCTATTTCCTTTTCTAAGACCTGCTTGTCTTGGACCTTGGGCTTAGGGGAGGCAGTTTTCTCGAGACCGTGTGGTTCCAGACTCTCGTTGTCACTGTAAATATGTATAAGAGTGCTCAAGGGATTGGGCACTTATGTCTCTATCGAGACCAGACCTATCTCTAGTTGAGTTTTCCCTTCTTCCAAAGGGTCGATCAATGATGTTGTGGGTTCAGGGTTTCCTAACCCATGGGCATTGTCGAGGAATTTGGACCCAGGTGTTATAACCCTAAATTGCACTATCCCTGCTTACCTGGCATCAGGCCAACTCATGCCTCTTCTTAGCCAAAGCCATGCTGAGTAACTCCTCAAAAAACCCTTCAAAACAA
>JASDQU010207641.1:14255-28406 GCA_032191745.1 Picea mariana | reverse complement strand
GTTAAGCATGATAAATTTGCATGTAAAAATGGAAGAAAAAGTCCATGTACATATTGTGGTTTATATAACCATCATGTTTCAAAATGTTGGAAAAGATTGACCACTTTCAGGAAACTTTCCAAGCAAAGGCAACTTGAAAAGAGCATGCAAAAGATTTGCACTCATTGTCAGAAGAAGGGTCATCTCATTGACCAATGTTGGACATTGCATCCAACCACTCATCCACAACACAAGAATCAGTTGGATAAAAATATTGGCAAGAATGGAAGAGGAGATTCCATCATCGATGTGAGTTAGGATGATTCACAAGAAGACGATTTTCAGCAGAAAAATTCACCATTGAGTTGGCTTGGTAAGAAATTGTTGGATTTCTTGAGTAAGTAAGGCTTGCATTTTTTCTATTGTAGATGCACATTTCAGCCTTATCTATTCATTTTTGTTGAAGTTTGACAAATTGCAGCAGTATATCATAACTTGTAAGATGCAAGTTTGCATGTGAATGCATTTCTTTTGAATGCAGTCTTGTGTTATACCACTTTGTCAAGAGGATGTAAAATCGGTGTATGATGCTCATTTGTTACAGCCATATATATTTTTCATATTCATCTCTTATGTACACACATGTTTCGGGTTTATGTACTTATGTTTGTACTGGAAGGAGAGTTGAAGAAGTCATGCACATGCATTTGTTTTTGTGAGTGCGTAAACAATGAACTTGGTGATAGTTCATCATGAATGATTCATGATTGTAACATGATTGTTTATCATGTTTGTTGACTTGTCATTTTGGAAGGTTGATATGTTTCAAATGAGTCTCGACTTGTGTTGATGTTGTTTTGACGACTATGTTGTGTCGTTCATTTTTTCGACTTGTGTTTAGTCGATGGTGTTAGTTGGCTTGAAAGTTGATTTTGAGTACACCAAGATGCAGGAAAACGCCATGTTCTTTGATGAAGTACAAGATGCAACCATTTGCTTGAAGAAAAAAAATACTTTGCTGACATCATTTTCAGTCTTGTATCAATTTGTTTTCAAGATTGATGGTTTTCTTGGCTTGTGACAAGATGTCGCAGGAAAGTTTTTGCAGCCGTTGGAGAGATGATTGTGTTCACGTTAAAGAGTTCACAAGAGGGACTTGATTCTCAGTGGGAACATTGGCAGTCTTCCGAGTATAGAGAGAACAGTGGGTCAGCAGCAGCCAAAGAACAATGGTTGAGGGACATAGTCAGTTGCAGTGCAAGGCATGTCAAAGTATCCAGGTGATTGTCGAAAAGACTTTTCAAGTAGAATCAGTTGATAAAACTTGAAAGTAGAAGAGTATTGAAGCTCAGATAGATAATCATAAGATTTTGTGGGTCCAAAAGCCTTTCAGTGGGAAGGTGTGATCAGAATCTGGACCAGGGGTCAAATTTTAGCTCAAAAAACAACATTCTCGGAATTTCCTCAAAATGAACGAGAGCGTAGCCCTCATCATCATGAACCCAACGCAACTCGTTTCCTCTCAAATGGACATTGATAACGAGAGATATCACGATCTGTTCAAATCGCCAAACAGGTAAAAAAAAAAGGGATGTTGACTGTGCAGTCCGTACAGTCTGTACGGATGCTGATGTGGCATGGACATATGCTGATGTGGCTAACAATTGGTTGAATTGGAATGCGACACGTGGCATATATTTTGATCAATAGTAAGGTGCCACGTGGCCCAGTCATGGGTTGACACGTGGCACCCCTTTTTTTGGCAATGGTTTGTTGTTCAAAATTTTGTGGAGTTGACTAGATTCGAACCGTGGACCTCCCCACCCTGCAAAGCTTTGGCAATGACCGCCCTACCAACGTGCCATGCATTGTTTCTTGTTAATTATATGTTTCAAAACTTATTTAAGTTTGAATGGTTGATATTTCGGTGGGGGGTCGAGCTGGGGCTTAGCCCCAGCCCGTGGTTGCATTATTTACCACATGACCGATCTACACAACACGGAGCACAAATTGTTTCAGCCCGCGGTCTTTTGTATGGCCATGCGACCACTTACTACACAGAGGCGCGCGAATGTACCCACAGTTGTATTACATTTCACATGTGACCATTCTATGTATACGGAGGGCGCGGTTTAAAAAATATAGCACGGTTACAATGTATTATATAACCATTGTATAAACAGAGTGGCGCGCATATATTTTAAATGGAGTTAGCCCATGGTTTCGGGCTCCAAGGCATATGACCTTTCTCTACCTAGATTTTGTGTGCAGGAAGTTCATAACGACCATGACCACACGCCTGTTATGTGGCGATTAGCCATTGGTTTAAACAAAACTCAACTCTTTTGTAATTGCAACCGCCACTTGTCAAGCCCAGATTTAACCAAAGAACTGGTGCCTAACTTTGTGCTGGGATGTGGCCACATGGCCGCCATGCACCCAACACCTCTGGGATTTGGGGCTTAGTTCCATAATTGTTTGACAGATTGGCACATTTTGTGGAGATGCACGCTGGTGTTGGGTTTAGGCATGGGAAACACCTAGAAGCCAGGTTACTCACACACAGGTGCGAAATGGCGAACCAGAGACAACAAGCTTGAAGGAGGAAAATGGCAGGAGGCCTAACTTCTTCATCTTTTGGCCAAATGAGGTGCCGAAAAAGCCCATCTAGGGGTTTTTGGACGTTTTGAATCCATTGGCACTGCTTTCAAAGACATTTGAAGACTTCTTTTGCAGGTTTTTAACCATTGAAGTTTCAGGAAGCTCTAGGGAGCTTGAAGCCCTCATTGTTTGAGGTCATGCATAGATGAGCCTATGTTTGTTTTCTATGATTGAATAATCATTTTTGGCTAATTATTATACTTTGAACATTTTGGGATAGGTTGCAGATCTGTTTGAAGACTTTTACAGGTGTTTTTTCCAAAGAGAAGCTCAGGGAAGCTTAAGGCCACATGTAGAAGAGGTCATGCCCAAATGAGCCATGATCAGCTTTAAGAGTTCTATTAGTCATTTTTGGGGTTTTTATGTATTATAAACCCAATGGTACAGTCATTATTTCCATTGGAGTTGAGCTGAATCTTGTAAAATAACATTTGACAAACTAATCCCAAAGAGCCTAGTCCATTGAAGGAGGCTCAAGGAGATGTAGCCCAGAGAGGGGTGAACTCCTTTATCATCTTGTTATTGTTGTGAGTTTGATGGATTATTTGCTGCAAGTTATGTTGCTGTTTATTTGATTAAAGAACATATTTAACCATTTAAAAGAACATTTCCTCACACATGAACATTTCAAAAGAAGAAGCATAAACTAGACACATTATCTATCTTGCATATTTTAACACATTGAGCAAGGTCCTGTAAAGTTTATTTTATTCAAGTAGAGGGTGCTTGCATAGCATAACAAGTCCACCTTCTATTTTCAGATCAATATCTCAGGGCACTAACTAAGGAGGATAGACCATACCCTTAGTTGTACTACCCGACTACCCAGGTACTAGAGAGTATCTTCCCGAGTGTTGTTCTCGGTGGCACTATAGCAGTCAGGCGGTCGATCGGTTTATCTAAAGAGGGCTTCAGGAAATCTAGGCCAATCCGTACACAGGTGTTGTCTGATGTGCGACCACTCAAAGGGATACCAACAGGTGTTACAAGGCTGGCCAACAGATGTGCGCTTAAGAACCACTTGTATTTCCTGTGTGTATGAATCCCTCAACTGCGGGTTTATGCGTGTAACAATAGATATCTATGGTTTAAAGATGCCAGAATACGTCTCTACCCTGAAAAAAAAATCCCACAATTTCTGCAAAGGAAAGTGCTCCGATACCACTTACAATATACCAAATATAAAAAGTATGCAGAATAGAAATAAAATGCTAGAAATGGAAGAATAACAGTAATATAACTAGCATAATCTCCACAATAACACAGAAGTGATATAAGAACAACAACAAAAATAGCACTTTGATTCAGAAAGCAATGTTCACGGGCCTCTTCGAGGGGGAAACCTCCAGTCGAGCAACGCTCTGTTACAATAATCTCCAAGCTAGGGTTTTAATACCCTTGACCCTTATTTATACTAAATATGTCTATCAGGAGAAGAATCTAGAGGAAGATCCTTATAGAAGCGTAAGCTTCTATTAGGTCTTCTTACATCCGCCTTATTCTATTTTATTGAAAGGCCTTATTAACATTGACCTTTATTACATCTGAATATATTTCTCTACCTATTTGCGGGTTAGGACCCTAACACTTTGTGATGTAGTCCATCTAGGTTCATGATCTACTCTTGTGTAGTTTCCTTCATACTGATTGAAGCTTCTTTGATTCCTGAAGGTAGGATGTCTTCTTGGATATTCATATCTTTTGTAATCATTCCTTCTTTCTGATATCCTGGTCCACTTCTCATCAATTGTCTGTGTAGCTCTTTCTTCAACTTTCTTGTTGGTATTTGCATCTTCTTTGTATGAAGTGTCATCCATGGATCTAAGATGTGTTTAGTCTTTTGGAACTTGAGAATTTATTAAGCTCTTCCTCAATGAGACAACTTCTTGTTTAATTTTTTCAAAATCTTCTTCTTTCTTCATCATTTGGACATTCTTTACTTCTCCTATTCTTCTTGCTTCTTCGAGTAGAGTTTTCAAGGAAATGGTTTCTTCTCTTAGTTTCTCAAAGTCCTCAAATTGTTTCTTCAAGCTTACAACTGTCTTTTCACAACTACCCAATTCACTTCTTAGTTTTCTATGCATTTATTTGAGCTTTCTATTTTCAATCTCAACAAGCTTCAATTTTTTAAGATTCCCATCTTCCCGTTGAATCATTTATGCTTCATGATTTTATTCTTCTTCATTGGAATTTTCTTCTTTAGTGTCATCTCTTTCAATCCTTGGATGAAGAAATTCAAATTCAACATGTCCTAGTCCTTCACAATTAAAGAAAAGAACCGACTTCTATTTGTTTCTTTGAAATCTGAGATGTTGTAATTTGCTTCAACTTGTTCTTCTTCTTCTACTTCTTCCCTTGAATAAAGGTCTTGTAGCTTGTCGCAATGCTCTTTTGCTGATGTAATGAATCTCCAATTTCCCATCAAAAATTAATTTCTATGACCGGTAATTTCTCAAGTTTCATATATATATATATATATATATATATATGGTAGGAGGAGTCCCTAACAAACCCTATATTATATCTCCTACGTCCTACTCACCATAATATGTTATATTTTACACCATCTCCACTTGCTTCGAGTAGAAGAATTCTAAGAATATCCACCAAGACTCTAGCAATTTCGTGTACGTGTATGTAGATCTAGGTATACAATGTTTGGACTTAAGATACAAACTACAACTCATTGTTTAACATAAGGATTCATATTACAACTCACTCTTTAAAATTTAGATCTCCGAGTTCATGTGCAAATCCACCTCAGTAATTTATCCTTGGGGAAACATTATTTAAATCCCATTTGTATAGTCATGGAGTCGGGTTTAATAACCAGTAACTTAGTACAACTACCGAGCCCTAATCATTTAAGGACTCTGAGAACCTATACATTGAGTGTTGTGAAAGTTTTAGTTCTAAACCCCAAAGGAAATTTCGACGAACGGGGATTGTGATGACTCCTCGTTACACTGACTTATTTAAATATACCTTAATGAAGGCTTAACGGGATCAAGTTGTTAACCATAACTATCGTCGTGTATGTGAATGGGGTTTTAGTTTCGTGACATCATATAAGGGACAAGGATGGTCCACTGATAGGGTAATTAAGGCTTTGGAACCCACCATTAATGGTAGCCCTCCGAATGCAAGTTACATCGTAGTCTCCTGGATTTTCACCCAATGTGTCACACCAGCTCTACCCTTATCACATGGCTAACCATCCTTCTTTACCCTTCAAATTTACTCTGAGATATCAAAGCGCTGCTTAGGGTTTATTCGGTTCACAGTTTTGTATTATTGGGTTCTGCAAGGAGGCCCTGCAGAAGTTTTCTTTGCAGCGAAGGCTGATGTTGGGGCGGTCGTTTCCCTGTTGCACCAAATGGCATGGACCCTTTCCTTGTAAGTTCTTCCTTAAACGTTTATCATAGAAGAGTAGCTAAAGTAGAGTAAAACCAAAACATTATAGTGTTGCCATAACCTCTCTGCATCTACTATGCGTTTTCTTCCTCTCTACTGAAACCTTCTCTGTAGTATTTTTCATAGTCCTCCCCACCCCTAGAGAAGTGTTTTTCCGTGACGTTATCAACGTTTCTCCTCTGTTTTAGAGGAGATTTTAATCATTCATTTTGTCTAAGCTTCGGAATATAGTTTTGTGTAACCTCTCAGTTTATCCTCCCTATATCAAGGAATTTTTTATTGGTATCGAATAACCTAAGACCTCTGTTAAATTTTGAGCAGTCCAATGGTGATATCCAGTAGTTACTATCTTTATCGGGGTCTATTTAACTAGATTAAATAGTTGGGATATACCTGTATTGAGTAATGACTTAAAATACTATCTTTGATTTGGTCCTGGATGATTATGTGTAGTTTTTAGTTCTATATGAATAGATTTCACCGATCTTGTGTTGAATATGACTTGTTCCATTAATACAGTCGCCTAAAGATTTTCATTAAAATCATTAACTATTATGTAAATTTTTCCTCCTTGTTAGTTTTCCTTTTGTTCAAAGGGTTTATATATATCTCACTAATGATGGGACCTCTTTGATGTGAGGGTACCCTTCAAAGAGTTATTTCACCACCCATCCTCGGCCCAGGCGTTTGTCTAGACAAAAAGTGACAAGGAGAAATAAAAAACAAAACGAAAGACATGCGAGCATGTCGAATTAGAAGTTAAGTATTGTTTCTAGAATTAACCATTATCATTTGATGGATATGCTTCTTATATTTGATCTATGATTACTGATGGCTTACATACTAAATCTTTCAGGTCTCTTGCTTGCGCAAAGATCTTGGATGTTTTAGTTCCTGTATACGCAGCAAAAGGTATTTGATTTACCTTTGTAGACCCTTTCAGAGTTCAAACAGTGAAGGCATGGTCTCTTCTATTTTTATAGATGTTTGGTATTGTTCTCACTCGATATTCCTATAATAGTTGGAAGAGGGGGTTTTCCCAGTTGTACCCTTGACTTTCGGGTCCGATTACTACTTGTATAAAGATTTTCTCTGCAGTACTCTATTATTGAAAAGGGAAAGATTGTTGGATGATTCTATTTAATCCTTTCTCCATTCTTAACATACAATTTTATTTGCAGCCACTGCCATATTAAATATATATATATATATGCTTTCGATATTCAATTGTTGGTATGGTCTGTATTACAGTTATGCATTATATGGAAAAGAACTGATAAACTTTTCTAATTTTTATATTGGTCAAATCGAACAGACTTTTCGTATTTTACATATATGTAATACCGAAACTCTTCCATAACATTTTCCTTATTTTGAGTCTGTATGAATACTGGGATTCTGTAGTTTTCTTACTAAGGGGGTTTCATGCGTATGATTGAAAGTCCAGTTCACTTAAATGGTTCCATATTTCTTTCATGGCTATCAGGTCATTACAAATTCTGGGACTATATATACTTTTTAGTTAGCAAGGATGGGAAATTACTAGATTTAAGGGAATCTTATTCCATGTTCCCGAATAGTCCTTCTATTTATCATCCCTCGTGCTTCTAACATTGGTTACAGGTATCCGTATATGTTTTGACAGATTTAGATTTGTTCGAAATAGTTCCAAAACTTATGGTACAGCCAACTATTCCTGATTTTTTTCCAATCTACCATTAATACTTACTGATATAGATAAATATGTATAACATATTTATAGATATATATATCTATATATTTACTGTAGAATTATACTATGATGAAATCTTGCAATTCGCAGAATTATTCTCATATGTGTATATATGTATGTATAATAATATGAGTATGTAGGGTTTGACATATCCAGGTTTATCTCCAAGGTAATGCTAACCGGAAATCATACGTACATCATGTAATAAACGGGAAATAGATGCTTAACATGACTAAGGAAGTAAGGTTCATAAAATACCGTCGTATTTCCCTTCATAATTAAATAACAAACAATCTCGCATAGATTTAAGTCAGATCAGAATTTCCAGTAATTAATTTGTCATGACGTGTAGTTGATTACCCGTAAGAATAATTTGTTTGCTTATATGATTTTATATCAGATCTCTATATAAGTGCATTTTTTGTTATAGTTACATGATTTTCATTTAAACAAATATGCCTATGCAAGGTGCCAACTGCGGATAAATATATATATATATATATATGTGTGTGTGTGTGTGTGTGTGTGTGTGTGTGTGTGTGTGTGTGTGTGGTTAGTAGAGTCCATACTTCCTCATAACTCTTCCCTTCAATGTTATCCGAGAAAGGAAATCTCAGCTATGAAGTATGAACTCTAAGAAATTTAATTACAGGGATACCTATAAACTTATGATACATACATACTTGTCAAAATGTATAGATAATAATATGTAAAGGTCAATTACCGCAGAGGCAATTTCAGAACTAAATTATCTGTTATAAATTCCACATATGAACATATTTTTCCACAAGATATTTTACTTCAACACAACAGGTGCATATATCAAATGTACATAATCATTCTAATAGAGAAGGAGAAGTTTAACATATCTAAACCAGTTCATGGAAACACAAAGGGAACAACCACGTTCCTCCCAATCATAGAACAAGGTAGACAAATCACTTGCTCGATTCACCCCTAGCCTGACCATGAATCCATGAGGGAAAACTTGGAATCTCCTCCTCAACCAATGTCTTTCAATTTTAGAAGACTCCTCTTGCCTCACACTCCATCAGTAGTGTTCATAAAAGCAATCCAAACTCGTAGTCCCTTCCTCTAGCATACTTGGTAGCGTCCTGCCTCCTCACATATCCTATTCATCAAAACAATCTTTTTTCCTAGGTCTTTTACCTCCCTTGGGAATTTTCGCATATTTTTAAATCCCTAATTTTAAGGGGCTGCCAATGGCCAAATCCTTGATTTTCTACTTGTAACAATCAGCCTAGAGGTAGTTCCAACATGTTTCCCACTCATGGAGTCATGGTCAACTAAATTTAACATGGATGTTCCATTTGTCCTCTTGCAATAATTAACCAATATTTTGTTTACATACAAGTGTAATAGTCAAATAGTTAGTTTGGTCAAATCTGGTCTCTACCCAACAGTCATAATAATTAATTATAGTTTATCAAATTCAAAATTTGAAATTGCCATAAATGGTAAAAAAATTCCAAATTTGAATTTACTAAAAACGGAATAATTTTCTAATAAATTTTGAATTTCAAAAATACTTTATTTTTGGGTATGTCACATCCTTTCCCCCTTTGATAAAACACTGTCCTCAGTGTTCGTTCCTTTATTGGAACAAGCTTGGATGAGATTTCTGCAAATCTCCCTCCAACTCCCAAGTGGCCTCCTGAGGACTAAAGTGCTTCCATTGCACTTTTACCTGAGCGACGACTCTATTCCAAAGTGCTATTTCTCTCCGATACAAAATATGCAGGGGTTCCACCTGGAACTCACCTTCTAGTTCCACCTACACCAAGTTCCAATCAATCATATGAGTAGGGTCATGAACATACATTTTCAACAAAGAAATATGAAATACATTATGAACTCTTAGATTAGCTGGAAGTGCAAGTTGGTATGCTACGAGTCCAATTCGAGCTAATATCTCAAAGGGACCACAAAACCTGGGTGCCATCTTGGCACAATTTCCTAACTTTAGCGAACTTTTTCAAGATTTGACCTTCAAGTAAACATGGTCTCCCACTTGAAATTCCAGGTGTCTTCTTTTCTGGTCTGCATAGCTCTTTTGTCTGTCCTATGCTTCGTTTAAGTTTTTTTGTACCTTCCTTACCATATTATCCATTTCTTGGAGCATCTCTGGTCCAACCATGAGTCTTTCAACCGGGTTATCCTAGTTAATTGGAGTTGTACACTTTCTGCCATACAGTATCTCGAAAGGGCTTAGCTTAGTTGAAGTTTGGTACCCATTGTTATATGCAAATTCTACCAAGTGTAGATAGTCTTCCCACTTGTTTTGTTTTGTTCTTACGTACATGTAGAGCATATCCTCTACAATTTGGTTTGTCTTTTTAGTCTTTCTCGTCCTTTTAGTCTTTCCATCCGTTTGTGCATGATAACTCGTACTGAAATTCAAATTAGTATTTATCCCTGCAAACAATTCCTTCCAAAAAGCGGATGTGAATTTTACGTCTCTATCTGAAATCACCATTTTAGGAATACCATGCAGTCTAAAAATTTCTTTCATAAATATTTCATCAATGTTTATATCTTTAAAAGTAGACTTTACAAGAATAAAGTGTGCAGGTTTACTGATTTTATCGATTACAACCATAATAGAATCATTCTTTCTCTGAGTTTTAGGCAAACCTATAATAAAGTCTAGCAATATGGTATCCCATTTCCATTCAGGCAATGGTAATGGTTGTAATAGGCTGGCTAGATGCTGGTGTTCAACCTTAACCTACTGATAATATTGGCACCTAGCCAAGTATTCTGTTGTTTCTCCCTTCATCTTAGGCTAGTAAAATAGTTTTCTAAGTGTTGTTATCGTTTTTTGGTATCCTATATGGCCAGAATACAGTTTCTTATGCACTTCATCCAAGACTATCATCTTTAACTCTCCTGAATCTGGTATGTAAAGTCTATTTTTAAATCGTAATAGTCCATTTTTGTCGATAGTCAGATCTGGTTTATCTGAGTTTGCGGTACTATTCTGTAATTCTGCCATTATCTTAGTGTAATTTTATTTGTTAATACCTACCGTCCTTATTATTTGTTCCAGGTCACTTTCTGCCCTGCTGATATCTATCTCAAATAAACCATGGAATCTTCTACTTAAATCGTCTGCTACCTTATTTTCCTTACCCTTGATATGTTTGACCTCGAATTTGAATTCTCTCTAGAAGGCTAGCAATCTTGCTTGCCTTGCATTAAGATCTGGTTGGATAAAAATATATTTCACACCACTATTATCCTTCAATAGTAGAAATTTTCTTCTCATGATGTAGTGTCGCCACATTTTTAAGGCGTGTATTACTGTTGTCAATTCTAAATCATGAGTGACATAGTTTCTCTCATGTTCCTTTAATTTTCGGGACTCATAACAAATAATGTGTCCTTCTTGCATTAGGACACCACATAGTCCTTCTTTACTCGCATCCACATAGACAATGAAGTCTTTATCTGGGTCTGCTACCTTTAAAATGGGTGTGGTTGTTAATAATTCCTTCAACTTATTAAAATTGTCTTAACATTTCTGTGACCAGTTAAACTTGATCCCTTTCTTTTGTAATGTTGTGATAGGGTAAGCTATTTTGGAAAATCTCTCTATGAATCTGCGATAATATCCGGTGATTCCTATGAATGATCAGATATCCGCTACATCCTTTGGTATCGACCATTCCATAATGGGTCTTACTTTCTCAAGGTCAACTGCAATGCCCTCTGTAGATATTACATGTCCTAGGTACTGTATCTTTTTCTGATAAAAATAGCACTTATCGAATTTAGCATATAGTTGGTGTTTCCTTACAATTTGCAGGACGATCCTTAAGTGTTCTTCATGTTCTTCCTCTGTTTTAGAATATACCAGAATATCATCAATAAAAACCAATATGAATTTGTCCAAGTATTGACTAAAAATATTATTCATTAAGCATATGAATGTGGCTGGCGCGTTAGTGAGTACGAAAGGTATATCCACAAATTCGTAATGTCCATATCTTGTTTGAAAAGCTGTCTTGCTTATGTCCTCATCCTTTATCCTAACTTGATGATGTCTCGATCATAAGTCCAACATCGAAAAGATCTTCGCCCCTCCTACTTGATCGAATAGATCATTTATCCTAGGTAAGTGGTACTTGTTCTTAATAGTCATTTTGTTCAGTTGTCTATAATTGATACATAGTCTTAGGGTACCATCTTTATTTTTCGCAAAGAGGAATGGTGCTCCCCATGGTGATACACTCAGTCTGATATACTCTTTGTCCATAAATTCCTGTATCTGTATTTTTAATTCTGTCAATTCGGGCAAACTCATCCGGTAAGGTGATTTACAGATAGGGGTTAAACCAAGTAGTAGGTCTATAGAAAAATTTATTTCCCTCCTAGGGGGTAATTCAGGTATTTCATCAACAAACACGTCTCTGAATTCACATAAAACAACAAAGTCTTGAAAGTTGGGTTTCTCTTCTTTTTCTAATAGGTTTGTTACTTGGATGGCGTAAACTTGACATCCCTTTCTCATGCATTTCTTGAATTGCATTGCTAAAAATTGTCTAACTGATATTGGTTTTTGTATACCTTAGACTACCCTAGCAGTGTCATTTTCATCTTTATACTTAAGTGTCTTTGCATAACAATCTAGTACTACTTTGTGCTTTTCTAACCAATCCATTTTGAGAATCACATCATAAGATCCTAGTGGTAGAATGTTCATATTTTCTCTTATGTTTTGACCCTCTAGACTGAACTGACACTCAGAAATAAAGTCAACCACTTTCCTTTTTGTTCCTGTTGCTAATTGCACGAGCCATGATTTTGCGTGCTTCTTTTTCTTAAGTTTATTTGACTCTACCATACCAGGAGTGATACAACTTAACGTAGTTCCAGGATCAATTAAAACATATATTCGAGTGTTATTGATTTTACCTTTGATTTCTACCACAGAGGACTGGCAGTCAACTTGTCAGCTATCCATGACTGCATTTATCTGATGCAGGCTTCTTCCCACATCACCCACCATCGAGGCTTCCTGCAAATTGTGCACATTAGTTTTGTTTGCTGAATTTAAATGTGGACAGTTCCTCCTCAGATGAATTTCTCCACATTCCCAACATTTTAATGGTTTGCGAGGGTTGTCCCCCAACTTATTCATTCCCAAACTTACTGGTTTACCACTGCCTTGCGTATCTGGATGGTTGAAGCGAAGATTGTTTTTCAGAAATCTTTTTGTTGCATTCCAATAAGGAGTTGGTTGGTGTCCCTTCTTTCGTTGGTTCATTCGATCTTGTTTCTTATCCTTCGAGGCTTTGGGAATCTTTTCCCACTGTTTATACTGATCATAGCACATTCGAGCATTCCTGAATACTTCACTCAAGGATTTGGGGTTGTCAAAATCAATTCTATCCCTATAGGACTATGGTAAACAACTTAAGAATCGGTGGATTTTTACCTTATCCTCCCGGATGTAAGGTACAAACCTTAGTAATTCCAGGAATTTATTTATAAGGTCCTCCATTGTCATCTGTCTAAGTCTTAGCTCGTAAAATTCTTTTTTTTTCCTTTCATAGTAGATTTCAGATAGGTACTGTTTCTTGAAATATTTCTTAAAGTCATACCATTCCATCTATTTCTCCTTTAGGCCCTTGGCCAATTTAAGGTCTTGGCACGAAATGTTGGCCTTCCATTTCAGATTGTATATGGCCATTTTGACCTTCATATTGTTGGAATAGTTATATATAGAATCATTTTTTGATGTCCAGTAACCATGCCTCAGGTTCTTCTCCTATTATGGATTCTCCATCAAAGGCAGCTGGTTTAATTTTCTTGAATTCTCCTTCAAGGTGGTCTACTTGTTTTGTCTTTTTGTTTTTTTTTTGTTTTGTCCTGAGCTGAAGGTGTACCTTCAGATGAACTGTCTCCTTTTTTTGTTTCAGGTCCAAAGTTATTGGAAGCCCTCTTTCTAACTTCTTCGTCATTATTATCGTCCTTTGGGCTTTTCTTTGTCACTATACTACACAACATGACTTCATTTATTTCATGTTGATCCTGATGTGATTTATTCAGTTTCTCATTTTCGGATTTGAAAACCTACAGCTCAACAATGATATTCCTCATCGTTTCCAGAACTTCAGTAGGTGATCTTCCATCAGTATTCTATCTCTGATTTTCAGGAAGTCTTTGTTCAGGGTTTCCATCGATTCTGATTTCCTTGTCATCTTGTGCTGCCATGATTAACTCAAAACATAAAAGGTTTTATGTTTGTAACAATAAAGGTTTATTAGTTTTTCATAAGTAAAAATATATGTGAAGAAATTAATGTGGCCCTATTCAAGACCCGGTGTTGTAAACTTTTC
>JASDQU010207640.1:28450-41520 GCA_032191745.1 Picea mariana | reverse complement strand
ACATATGAGGGTCCTCCAACTTCGTAAGGCCATAACTCTCAAACCGTGAGGAGTTATGTGACGTTCTATATACCACCAGAAATGGCATGACATGTACTATCCTTATAGAATAGTATTATCTGAAAATATATCATAACTCATACCATTACCCATCAAAGAAACTTGGGTCCATTACCCAAACCTGGGGTCTCCAACTTCTCATGGCCATAACTCTCTAACCGTGAGGAATTATGTGGCATTCCACATACCACCAGAAATGACATGACAAGAACTATACATCTAGGATATTTTCCCTGACAAATTCACTTTCCTTCATATCATTATTCCATTATTAAGCATGGGTTCTCTTACTCCACAAAGTGTCTTTCCGTGAGGGATTTCACCATAAGGGGACCACTTTGGAGTTCATCCATATTTACTTCTTATCAACCATGAAAAAAAAATAATGAGTCATATTTACATCAAACACTATTGGGTCCATTACCCAAACCTTTGTGCTACGGGTCTTTTTTCAAGGGTTGACATCAATGACANAAAATAATGAGTCATATTTACATCAAACACTATTGGGTCCATTACCCAAACCTTTGTGCTACAGGTCTTTTTTCAAGGGTTGACATCAATGACAACCAACCTTAATCAACATATATATATATATATAATTAAAAAAATTGATTAAATAACTCATGCATGGTTTAAAAAATTCATAACTCAAATGCTCAAGTAAGGAGATACAATGGAATTCTTAAAATTTCCCTAAGATATTTAAGGATATAAATCATATCACTAACAAAAGTGTTTTATGCAAGTGCTTGAGTGTGTCCAAGGGTAAGAGGATTGTTAATAAATGGATAAATGCCACCTTCACGACACATCATAATTCCAACACCATTGTGACAACGAAACAATGTTTTGGAAAGCTCTTTTTTAGGTCTCAATGAAACAACAACAAAAAATCTCAGATGTGTATTTTGGCAATTACTGGTAATATTAAATTCTTAAATACTTTAAACTGGACATATTTCTCCTACAAGGAAAACAATTTTCTATCACTTTAGTTAAATGTTAGCATTGCCATTAATTGTTCCAAGATGTTTGAGAGTGGTTTCAACATCATAAAACTTTATATGGAGAAAGTAGAATTTTATATCCCATTAAAATTTCAAATGGTTTGACATTTTTTAGGATTTCACAATTTGAAATACTTAGCTTTAAGTGTAAAAACCTTTGTGAATCTTACCAATTATATAAAATGCCAACTATAAAATGTTTCACGAAATTTATCTAAAAACATGTTGTTATGAATTTATCGTGAAAATAATTATTAAAATTTTATATTAAACATGCAATGACATATAAATATATTAAAATAACAATATAAAATTCTATTTCAATCAATTGTTCCATGCAATCACAAATAATTTGAAAGACAAACACATTATGCATTAAATTGACTGTTAACCAACTAAAATTGTTCAAAGAATTGTTATAATTAACTTTCCATTTTCTTCATCACAAGATGAATAAAAAACAATATAATTAGTGAAATAAATATAACAAAAATATACAACAATGCCCAAAGGTATTGGATCCAATGGTGGAAAGCGATAAGTTTTTCACCATTGGGAAAGGTTCAATTCCTGTGAGGGATTTACCCGGAGCCATGGGTTCACCTTGAGGTAGTGGTTGAACATGTGGTTGCACCCAGAGATACTATATTAAATGGTATTGTTACCCATGCAAAGATAAGTGGATCAAATCCCACCTCCATGTCCTTCAACTTTTCAAACTTTTTGAAGAAAAATTATCCTCTTTTCAGAGCTCTGCAACCCTTTCAATGTAAAAATATAATACTCCCATCTCCCTTCTCCTCCATGGATTCATCTGGAGGGGGGATTTCAACTCCCTCCTACAGCCAAATCCTTGCGGGTCAGTGCAATGGTCACCACCCCAAACCCTCTACTCTTCCAGATCCCTCACGAACCCTTGATGGATGCCCCACCCTGAGCACGAACATGCATCCCACTCATTCCTGCTTGAATGATTCGCAACCCCCACCTCACACCCAAGCCACCTCTCCCTTCCTCAACTCTAGATGTTTTCCTGAAGCCTTTGTAAACCCTTCTTATGAGGTAAAAGCTGACCGCATAGCACCCTTCATTCAACATATGTAGGACCATGCTTTCATAGGAAAGTTTATGGGTATTTTACCAATGAAAAACACCCTCAAATGGTAGATAAAAAAAACTTGGAAGTTGAAAGGACAGATCGACCTAAATTAGGATCCAAAGGGTCATTTATAGTCATATTCTCCAACCTGTAGGAGCGAGATAAAGTCTTCGAACCATACTTCTTTAACTCTGGAGGACTACACTTCAGACCCTGGACTGAACGTTTTAGCCCTGAAAAAAGAGAATTTAATGGCAGCACCAATTTGGATAAGACTATACTCATTGCCCCAAAAATTCTAGGATGAGGAAATATTGGCAGGAATTGGCAACACTATAGGATACTTCTTCAAATATTCAAAATCCACCAAAATGGGACATTATACCTCATATGCATGAATTTGCGTATATATGGATCTTACAAAATCCCTCCCTGAATCCATAACCCTAGTCTATCATGACATTGACTAGATCCAAATGATCGAATATGAACATATTCCCTTCCGATGTCGTCACTTCCACACCCATGGTCATCTCTTTCGTGATTTCCCTTTGAATGCCAACTCCCCTATGGCCAATCCCCCTCCCCCTACCCATGACATGGAGGGTTTCAAGCCTGTCTCCTTTCAGAAAAAAAAAAAAAGACGACATCACAACCCACCTCCACCGAAAAATAACTTTTCCTTCAAAAGCCCATTTTCCTTCCTCCCACTCGATGATAAAGGTATCCCGATCCAAGTTGGAAAATACCAACTCCAACCTGGTAACCCGACTGTAAAACTCTCAGAGGAGGATATAATAAAGCTCAAGAAAACATTGGACACAACACACAACAACGACTCATCAAGCTACATTGACCTACAAGAGGAACCACCCAACCAATTAGACTCAGATGATGGTGAGGAAATGGATCTAGGAGATATGGACCTTAACTCCATCACGACGGCCTACAAGAAGCAAGACCCAAACTCCATTCCAAAAAAGAAATTGAAGTTCCTCAAAGATTTGTTGGTCTAAAATCACTTCCTCAATAATACAAAGGTAAAAGGTATGAACCCTAACCCCTCACTTGGTGTCAAGGCCTCTACCTCTTATGCTTCTCGAAACACCAAAGAGGGAAAAAATAGAGGTAGGAGATCCAATAAGCATCTCATTAAAGACTTGGGAGGTTTCTTGGTAAACTCTGGTTGAATTTCCCTCATGACAGATATGTTTCAACCCAACCCCATTCCTTCCTTATGAAAGTCATCTCTGGGAACATAAGAGGCCTAAATGAGAAGACCAAACATCGACTTCTCCAGCAGCATATCTCTTCCAAAAAACCCATGGTTTTCATGATTCAAGAAACCAAATTCCCACACCACCTCCTCTAAACTCTTGCGTCTTGAATTTGGCCCTGCTCCCTTAATATAGCTCTAGATTTTGAAGGATCTGTGAGAGGACTGGCCCTCCTATGGAACCTCTCTTAAATTTCCTTCTCTGATTTTTTCTCCACCAAGTACTCTCTTTCAACTCACTTTCAACTTGTCGGTTCCACCCTCTCATGAACCCTCACTAACGTCTATGGCCCCAACCTCCTCCCTGGCAAGCTACACTTTCTTTCCTCTCTTAATCTCTCCCCCCCNTCATCACTAATGACCATTGGATTATTGGGGAAGAATTCAACTCCATCACCTCCCTTTTGGAGAAATAGGGAGGCATCAGGCATCTAGAACAAGATTCACAAGTCTTTTTGGATACCATACACTCCCTGAATCTCATAGATATTGAAACTCCCAACAACACCTTCACCTGGAACAATCGCCAACGTGGGACTCATGAAATATCCTCTCGTCTTGATCTCTTTTTAGTATCATACTCCCTTCTTCTTCATGACTTCCACCCTTAAACAACTATCCTCCCTCGGGGAGGCTCAAACTACTGCCCGATTCATCTTAATCTTGACATTCATGGGAGCCCCAAAAATATCCCTTTTCAACTTGAAAGAATTTGGTTAAAGCACCCTAATTTCCAAGAGTGCAAATCTTAATGGTGGACCACTTACTCCCCCTCCTCCTACTCGATAATGCACAAATTCCATTAAAAGCTCAAACACATAAAGAAACGACTCAAGCTATGGAGTAAGGAAGAGTTTGGAAACATCTTTCAAGCCAAACAAAACATCATCAAGCAACTGGAACACATTCAACAGACTATGATTCAAAATGGAAGAATGGCTCAACTCGTCCAAGACGAAGAATACCTGCAAACTCATCTCAAAGAAAGCGACTCATAGGAAGAAATACTTTGGAGGAAAAAATCTCTAGTTCATTGGCTAAAAGAAGGGGGGGGGAACACCAAACGTTTCCACAGATCCATGATTCAACATTGCCACCACAATCAAATTACCAGAACAAAATATGCCAATGGAAAATGGCTCACTGAACATAAGGAGATTGAACGGGAACTCACCTCCTAGTTCCACAACCTCCTTTCAGAGCCACAACAATATCACAGAACTTCCATATAGAAAATAACTCAACATATTTCACGGTCGGTCTCCCCTAAGAAAAAAAAATCCCTCATGCATCCAACTTCCCTCGAAGAAGTCGGACAGGCAGTTTTCAACATGCCCAAAAATAAATCTACTAGTCCATATGGCTTCATCACAGATTTCTTTCAAGCTTGTTGTCCTATAATCAAATCTTAGGTAGTGGTGGAAGACTCCTACTCTCATGCCAATTTCCTTCCCACCCTCAATGCTACCTTCCTTTCCCTTATCCCCAAAGAAGAGCATGTTGATAATCCTAAGAACTTCCGCCTCATAGCCCTTTGCAATGTAATATATAAAATTATCACCAAGCTTATTGCAAATAGGCTTAAACCCCTGCTCCCCACCCTCATCTCCCAAGAAAACACTGGGTATGTGGAAGGAAGAAAAATATTAGATGGAATCATCATGGTGCACAAACTTGTTCACTCCCTCAAATATACCAAGTCCCCCGGCATGCTCAGAAAACTAGACCTTTCCAAAGCCTTTGAAAAACTAAGCTGACAATATATCCAACATACCCTACAAGCATTTGGATTCTCATGTTCCTGGATCAAATGGGTGATATCCCTTCTCTCCAGTACTTTATTCTCCATCCTTATCAATGGCTCTCCTTCCATCCCTTTTTCCCCTTCTCAAGGTGTTAGGAAAGGGTATCCCCTCTCCCCCTTCCTCTTTATCCTCATGGTAGAAGGACTAGGATGAAGTATCAAAGAAGTTGTGGAAACATAGAATATTTTTGGCCTCTACCTCCATGATGAGGACCATCCTACTACGCATCATCATTTTTTGTATGATACATTATTGATGTCACAACCCACTGTCAAAGAGGCCAAATCCATGAAGCATATCCTTGCGGACTTCTCTGAAGCCTTAGGTACCTCTATCAATCTCCTCAAGTCTCATATTTTTTTCTTTAATACTCCTCCTACTGTCTAGGTCAACATTTCCAACATCCTTGGATTCCAATGGAGATCCCTTACAACCAAGTATTTTGGCATGCCTCACGCTAAGTTCAAAAATCATTTCTTTACCTGGGAAGATTTGCTTTCCAGAATGCAGAAAAAAATCGAGAACTGGGATTTCAGAACTCTCAATACAACAGTTCATCTGGTGCTCCTCAAAGTAGTACTTCAATCCATGCCTCTTTACCTCCTCTCTTCTTTGGCCACCCCCAAATCCATCTTAAAGGAAATTAGGAACCTCCAAAGAAATTTTATGTGGGGCAAAGCTCGCAAGAAAAGAAGTGGACTCTTGTAGAATGGGACAAGCTCTATCTCCCTGTTATAGCAAGATTTGCCTCACCATTATTATCTTGCACAGAGGGCCTTTTTCCATTTCCCTATGCAGACTTGGCATCCCTTTTTGATGAATCTAGAGCTAAAAATACATATTTTTCCACATATACGCACCCTATATACTATACAACATGTGTATATGCAAGTTGCTCCACTACAGCCCACGTATATTGGGATTTGTGCTAGAAAATACAAAAATGAAGTCAGGTTTCCATGTCATGATAGGAGATATTTTATCCTTGGCCTTCCATATATTGGAAACATTCTGACTCGGCCCTTCAGTTTCATTTTGAAGGCTATAAAAGCACAATTTCGAGCTATGGAAAATTAGAGAAAGCATTCAACTTTAAGAGAAAAGTTACTCTGAAGAAATTACTTCATATTGAGTCTACATCCCTTTGTCCCTCAAGTCTGAACACAGTGTTCAACCCCCAAGATCTTTCCCTATTGTTGAGAGAAACTCATTGTCTCCTTTCTATGAGCTTGCCTTTGGTGGAGGATTGAAGTGGTGGAGGCCCAGTTGGAAGGAACTCGGTTTCTTGGTTTTGAACTGTGCCGACACGGAAGTATGTAATGTTGTCACTTCAAATGATCATTTATTAATAGAAATAATCATTTCCCATCCTATTGGTATCGTGCAAATATATGATTATTATACATGGGCATGTTTGTAATGTTTAATAATGGATTATGCTATCTAATGTGCTAACCCCTTTGTATTACCCTTATATACTTGCTCTGCTTGTTTGTTGAGAACTTGTTGTAGGTATAAATATTTGGGTCGAAGTGCTCAATGGTGGAACATCATCGAACGTTGGATCGAGGTAGGCCTCTTTCTCATCTTGCACATTAGATTATATAGTATACGTTGGAATTGAGTTGATTTCTACAGTCATACCTGTCTGTTGTGGTTTACCCTAGCCATAGAGAGTTTTTCCCTCGTAACACTCCCAAACCTGAAAGGGGGCCTAGGCCTAAAGGACCTAGAATAACTCAATGCGTTCTTGGGTGATAAAACTTGGTGGAGATGGATAATTGAAGGGAATACCCCATGGTATCACCTATGGCACAAAAACTATTCCCCATAGGTAGAGAGGCAAGGCCTCATCAAACTCATAGGAGACATTCCAGGTTCACATATTTGGAATGAAACATGGGCCAACAAGCACCTAGTTCACTCTTATTATTTCTAAGAAATTAGAAATGGTAGATCCACCCTCTTCTAGGAGGATTCCAGGAAACAACTTCCACCCCTCTCTCAGAATGATAACTTTCATCAGCTCAGGGACCTCATGATAGCGCAAATAGAATCTGGACCCATCAATACTGGCTTCCCCCATCAAGAATGGATCCCCCATCAACCCATTCCTAATTGGGATCCCCTTTGGCAAGAACTCTCACATAGGAAAATCATAATTCAACAAGGTCAAGATAAAATCAAGTGGGGACATCAACCAACAGGAAGCTTCTCACTCCAATAGGCCCATAGATTAGCCACAATGTCCGACATCAACCCACCTCAAGCTATCTGGATCAAAATTTGGTCTCAAAAATTTTGGCCTAAATTATCTATATTTCTCTGGCTCCTAAGCAAACGAAAACTCCTCACTTGGGAAAACCTCCTTAAATGTAGCTTGATTGGACCTACATATTGCTCCCTCTACATGAATAATAGCGAAACTAGTGAACACCTCCTTAACTCCTATCCCTTCCTCGCATAAATATGGGACTTGGTTGCACTCCTCTTCCACACCAATGACAGAAACAGGGAAAGAATCGTCAGTACTCTAAATCTCTATAGATCCAACGCCTTCACCAAATCCTATCATGAACATAGTCTGGATCCTTCTCCCAGGCTTCCTCCTTTGGGAGGTCTGGAAAGAACGAAACTGTCACATTTTCATAAATTCTTCTCAAGACCCGACTACAATTTGGACTAGATTCAAACTCCAAGGAAACCATTTATACTGAGTCATGGTCCTCCCTATATTGGAAATTCAATCCCAAAGATTTCATAATACTCCAAGAGTTTCACCTCCCTATCCCTGGCCCCCCTCCATTCTCCTCCTTTACCTTGCCATCTATTACTTTTCCCACAACCTGGTCCCTTCCCCCTTCATGCTTCCTTAAAGTAAACTTTGAACGAGCCTCTAAGGGGAAACCAGGTCTGAACATCTATGGTGGGGTCTTTCTCAATAGTTAGGGGAACATTATCATAATCCATACATCCTTCATAGGGATTGAATGTAAAAATTTAGCGGAACTTCAAGGTATGGAAACGAGTCTTCACATAGCTTTTAGGGAAGGATATCAACAAATCATTTTGGAAGGGGACTCTTAGTTGATCATTAGAATGCTCAAGAAAATGCAAATTTGCACCCCTCTCAACTACATCACCATTAGCTAGAGACTGGAAACAACCTTGGAAGGAGTATACCACCTACTCTCACAATTCAATGCCATCATCACCTCTCATGTGAAGTGGTTAGCCAATAATCTATCTCACATGCTCGCAAATGAATGCATCAATAGACCCAGCAATCCCATTGATTTAAATTGGGAACATGTCCCTAACTCCCAGATTCACACTAACTTTTTTGTCCTTTCCCAAGCTGACCAATCCCCCGTGTATGGGTTTTCAAGGACGCAATCAAAGCATCAGTGGATCATCGACCCCCCCACCCACCTGGCCTCCATATTTGTGGACACCTCCCAACATTCTCCATCATCCACCTCACCTCCTCATGCGGTTTAATACCCCCCATCATTGTCTCTCCCTTGCACTAAAGCGTCCATGTCCTTCCATTCATGTCATGATTCTACACACTCCTTACTAGCTCGATCCCCTTATCCTTCGCATGTGGTTTGGGAAGGTGGTGAAGAAACTGAGTTTAATGGCGGATACAGACCATATTAGCGCTAATCATGGGAGCATCCTCCACTTATGGGCCATAGCACTGGGTGGATATGTTATCTGCATCCCCTTATGGCTGCATTACTACTTGCCTCTTGTTGTTTGTCTCTCCTTTCCCTTATTTCCCTCCACATCTTCCATGTTGCACCCTGCGGTGGGAACTCCCCCCTCTCCCTTTCTCGCTCATGAATATTGTGCTTCAGTTATCCAACTCCTTTAACATGGCTCGGGGCAACTCTTCCAGTTGAGGTCAGGGGGTCACCTCACACAAACCCAAAACCCGATCGGGCTTTCAATTGGTGGATGCGGCTGAAAACTCTACGGATACCTATCGCTTAGTCACCCCTTCAGAAATTCAATCATAAATGGATATGGTTGAGGCTGATGTTCGTGTTCTATGGAATTTCATCTCTAACGAAAAGGTGAAGGAGACGACCAGCTCATGGGTTCCTGATATTGGTTACATCTGTGGCCGGTCCTCGCAGTACCTGAAAATTGTGGAACTCTATTGGCACCTAAAGACTCTAATGGGAAGAGTTTTTTTGGACCACCATGAATCCCACCAAGAATTCCTCCTGAAGCTCGATGATGTGTAGCTCCAGATCAAGTTGTTCGACCACAAGTTGAACATGATCATTGATAATATGGTCGGCATGGATTTTTCCAATCTAGACTATGCTCAACACCAAGTCCCAGTAGCAGTAGGTCAAAACAGTAGCTAAGTTTTATGTTGTTTCTTCTGTGGTATTTTTTAAATTACCATAGAGGTTTGGGTTTACCACCTCTTCTTAGTAGATTAAATAAGGAAAGAAGTAGTCCAAAGGAACTAGGAGCTATTCCTATTTTAGTTTATCAATTATAGATCTTAGACATATCAAACAATTGTTGAATGACAATGTTGTGTTTTAATGTTGGTCTGGTTTCCATGCGGGCAGGCCAACAACAAAAAAAAATTAAATAATTTCTCCCTATCAGTAGTATAAATACTCTGGATTATAGAAAAAAACAAAAGGTACAACAACAATATAAATGATGAAATAAAACATGTACATATCACTCTCTATTGTCATCACCTTGATTATCTTCCTCACTTGGCATGATAACATTGTTTTTCTCAAAAATACTTTTTGATCTAGGGTCATGTCTTAATATGAACCACAAATCCCTATCGAACACATCTGGATAAAAAACACTTTGTTGTAGTGTTTTGGGAAAACATAAGGATCATTAGCTTCATCCCACATATTTCTAGAGTTGATACATATCATCCCACTATCGTGATCTTCCTTTACATTATTCTGATCAAAGGTGTCCCACCACTTGCACCTAAAAATAACACATTGGAAAGAAGAGAAGTGCACTCGAATGGTCTCTTGTATCTTTCCGATGTAACCTAACTTCCCATGTATTAGGTTTTGATCATGGTGGCTAGCACGACTAGTTTGGTTGAACTAGACTTCCACTCCATAGTTTTGTGGTATGTGTCCATCATCGACATCCTCTGTGCAGAAATGATGTCCATATGCCCACATAGATGGGAACAAATGTACTTATAAAAAAGTGAAAAAATCATAGTGTCATTTGTCTAATAACCCTATCGATAAAATATAAAACATAGATGTTACAATTCCAAGGTGCATTATGAAGTTTAAAATGTACACAAAGAGATTATTACCAAGTTGTTGCACCCAATCCCTATGTTTAGTGCATCCTCTTCAACATGCAGGTAACGAATAGATGCACCCTATTTCTCTCTGACTTGGTCAGCAACCCAACTGTTGGGGCATATCATTGGCATATTTTCTTTTAAATGATCAGGGTAAGGTATGCTTCTACCATTCAACCATCTGAATTATTTCATGTCACTGTCCCATTTCCTCTTCTTTTGTTCATACAATGCGACCCACGGCTATGTTGCCTCCGAATTGTAAAGAATGAATTTATTGATGGCATCAATTTCTAAATCCGTCGATGTATATATTCACGAAATAAAACCAGCATATAGTATGTATGAGATCAAAATATACATTATGAAGTTCAGTGTGAATAGTTACTGTGTAGAGATTTGACAAACGATAAGCCACTTACTCTTTATCAAGCACCTTTTTCCATTCGTTTGGAGAAACTCTCTTTCTCTTTTGCCTTCTTCCCTTTCGTTGTCCCAAATCACCACACCTTGTGTTTTTTCGATCATCTTGATGTACTCACTATCATAATAGAAAGACTCATATGATATATACCCCTCTAATTTTTTCCCTTTGTCGAACAAATCATTTCAATTTCTTCATGTACCTCTCTAAGAATAACATCCAACGATAGTAGACCACTCTGACTAATTCAACCTCATATACTAGGTGAATTAGAAGATGAACCTGCAAGTCCATGAAACTCGTCGACAGTTCCTTCTCAAACATACAAACAATCTCAACTATCTCTTGATGCCACCGTGGAATGCTAGCCATATGAATCTCCTTTGATGTGATCCAACATACAAATGCAGATAATTTAGATATGGCATGTCATAGGTCTTGGGGGAATTCATGGTTCACACACCCATGCATGAGCAGAATATAATGACACTACAAAGTAAACACATACAAAATTAATTTTTTTTTATCCTGTGGTATAAAAATTAAAACAAATAATAAAATCATGTTTTTGACATACGTACTCTTAGAAGGTTCAAAGGGTCATGTGATGTCAACCCCGACAAATGGTTTTCCATAGTGAATTTGTGTCGTAGTGAAGACCCATATAAATAAGGCACCTTCACACCCAATATAACTTCCTTTACCAAAGAAATATCATCTTTCTTCAAAATCCCTTTGAAAGATCAAGAGGGACCAACCTCTCCCCTACTTTCTTGTCTTGGCCAATGTTTCTTTTTAGTTTTTGAAGAAATAATATCTCTCCTAATAACCAATGTGTCACTTTCTTTTGATGATATGTTCCTCCATAAAGAATATGAAACATTTTTAAATATATGCATGGGATCTGGTAAGTGGGAAATCTTAAGATGCTCCCAATATGGGAGCTCATAAAATACATATTTAATTTTCATCCCAATGGGAAATTTTTCAACATAGGTGTCAAAGAATTCTATATCATCTAACATAGGCTCCCCATTTGAATCAAACATTTATGTAATCTCCTTCTGCTTCTCTCTCTCATATGCTCCAAGACATTCTGTTGGTGTCATTATTGCAGGCCTTTGGGTTCTCTCTGGTTTACCATTCAAAGCGGATGTTTCTCTTCTATAAGGGTGTTGTTCTGGGAGGAATACCATGGAGCATTCATACACTAGCTTTCCTAGGTGGTTGTCTAATCCAAAAAGATATTTTAATGACTATGGTTGAGTTTTAAAACATGAGTTCAATAATCATTTAGGAATATAATGAAAGAGGAAGAATTATAGATGAAACATGGCAGCATTAAAGCAATATATAGATCTGGAAATAAGCATGAATAAACAGCAAACCATAAACAACAAAGTTGATAATGGAGTTTGGCAATCTCGCCTATGTCTCCGACCCTTTGTCTTAGTGGATGAGGCTTTCTTATTTATGTTCAAATATTCAAATGTAAATCATAGAAGTTCCAAATGAATTACAAATTGATTTGGTCATGTTCTTCCAGATCTCAAGAACACAACAAAACTGACATCATTGAAAACGGATGAACGAAGCTCCTAGAAATGGCCCGCAAAGTTGCTCTCCTCAATAGCTTCCTTGCATAAAAATGGCTTTGGCTCTTCAATTATTCAGAATTTCCCTATTCTAAACATCCTCTATGGCTTCAAGAACCTCTGGTTTATATAGGCTTGAAGTGGTTAACAAACTCCCAACTTCCCCTCAAGATCTGGCCTCAAACATGTGTTGGGTATGTGTTATATTCTTTGCACGAGTAGTAGTGTCTGAGCGCCTGCGCCAGGCACGCAGGGGGGCGGAGCCCCCCGCACGGGGGTTCGGGGGCAGTGCCCCCGAAAAATGTTTTTTGGGCCGACATATTTTTGGGATGACATATTTCCGGGACCACATGATATTAGGTGGTTTTTCGGCACATGGTTTTTTGCCGATGGTTTTCTATTTCCGGTTAAGGAATTAGGGTTTTGGACTAATCCAGGTCATTGGGTTAGGGTTTTGGATGCCGCTGGCTCCTAT